>JAVQKC010035378.1:0-13420 GCA_036025475.1 Philypnodon macrostomus
AGTGATTCTCCACAGTGTACCCAACATAAAATATTATTATGACCCCGCCCTACAACAAACAGGAAGTCAGCCATTTTGAATTTAATTTGGGAGGTCAGGTATATTTGACAGCCTCTAACTTGCACATACATTTCCCGATTAGGCTCAAACCTGAAATACCTAATTCCCCCCCGGCCCTGAACACATCTGACCAATATGATGGCAGTTACCTCTATAGCGCCCCCTATAGACTGAAAGAAGAATGAAGTTTTAGGGAATTTTAAAAATTTGGCAAAAATATTTTTCACAAACATCCAGACAAATCAAAAAAGTCAAATAGACCCTTCTCATGTTTGTCATCGTTTGGGGGGCGAGGCCTCTTAATTGCTTGTTAACAATATTAAAACCCTTAGAAATCACACAATGTCTGATTAAGGTGCCTGTTGGTGACAGTTGTAGCAGACGTATGGGGCAGATGAATGGGGCCGTTTCACCGATATACATCTTGCTGTCGGGGACGACAGCACAGGCCTAGTTGTGTAGATAAAAACTATATTTTGTCAATGCAAAGAGAATGCAGAGTATTTTAATTAGACCTCTATTGTTCTGACAATAAAATATTATATATATAAAAGAGAATTGATATTGGTATTTGTTTATGGAGTATGTGGATGTTTAACTTTTTGGGTAAAAACACAGAGATTCACACATTGACAAAGACTGGATTTTGTTGATCTGAACCAGCATGTCAGGTGTGAAACAAACAGCATTTTATCATGTGTAGGCCTTGCGGCTGTTGGTCAGACAAATACTGTAGATGTGGTTCAAGTCTAAACCACTTACAGGTCATTACATGGTATTTATATGTTAGTGTGGAAAATCCAAACAATTGTGGAAGTGTATAAATCCTATTTCTAATACTTTAGATTTCAGAGCAGCAAAATGTGTTAAAAGCTAAGCTTGAACCGAGGTATGTAAATATTTCTGTATTCTACATTTGCATTTTATCTTCCTTTTACTGTCCATACTTGCTTACTGTTGGTAAGTTGGTAATGAATGATGGTAAATAGCTGTGGAATCAAGTTTCAATCTAAACATATTTGAAACCCAAAATGGTTCAAATAAATGTGCCAATAATGTAAGTATAACAACATTTTATAGGATTATAAAGTGTATAGGTAACCCCATTGAGTTGAGTATGTAAGGTGCAAGGTTGTGGACAAATAGTTATTTTTGTACAATTGTATGATTTATTGAACACGCCTGTGTATGATTGAGCCTTAAGTGTCCCTGACAGCTGTCATGTGGCCACTTGATGTCAGTGTGCACTTCCTTATATGTCAACGACACATTATGATACAGACCCTGTTATGTAAATATTTATGTGTTTGTCTGAGTCATGGGGCTTAAAGGGTCTATCTGTGGAGACAGTTACAGATGATAATTCAGGCAGCTGCTATAGCGCCCTCTTGTGCTAAACCCAATCCCACCACAGCATGCTATTACATCGTCAAAACTATCCATCCAAAGAGGTTTTGTTGGAGTTAGTTGATTAAATGTTTAGTTGATAAATGATTAGTTATTGGTTAAGCATTAGACCAGTAGTCTATCTTATCATCATAGCCAAAGGAATAGTTAGGGAAGGTTTATATAAGGTTTATATAAGGTATATTTTCACCAGATTTGGTCTGTTGGTTGGTTTGTTAGTCCACTCACTCAAAAAGTAAGGGTGGGATTTAGATAAGGTCAGTAATATTTTTTTGGTGTGAAACTTATCTTGAAAAATATATTGCTCTTGTTGCTACAATTTGATTTGACAATGACGACGTTAGCGTCATACATTTTCCATGTTCACTGCACAGTTACCCCCACACATGCAAAATAATATTATGCATAGTATAATAATGATTTGATGTATCCATTGTTTAAAAATAAAGTGAACTGTTGAACTTTTGAGTCTGTCCCAGGTCACCTCAACTAGAAGGTACCCAGTTTGAGGCATGTTTTGCTGTCATCCCTCTCCAGCTCCAGTACAGTGCCAGTGTGATGTGTGTTGGGAGTCTGTATGTTTATTGGAGAAGCTGTTGTTTTGTTCCCCCATCCTTCAGGTGAGCCCCTGAGAGCCGCAACAGCAGCATCTGTGGGGAAAGATGTGTTTTAAGTGCCTTCTTTCCAAACTGTCTAGACAAACTAATTACCCAGTACATCATCCAAATTCTGATTTTGTCTGAGAGAAGAGGGTGTGGATGAGTAATGAAGCACTGTTGTTTTGAAGATGGAGAATACATTTAGATTAGAAATCATTCAGAGAGTTCAGACCTCCACCAAGGAAGCTAATTTTCCCTGTATGCACTCCATAGTGCCTAGTCCATATGTACGTCATAGTTGCAGTAGTTTCCCTACTGTTTCAGCTTCTTGTCTGATGACATTGTTTGTTTGTTGCTTTACTGTAGCCATATGTTGTGCTCATGGGTATAACTATATGAGACATAATAGTAACAAAAAACATGTGTGTGTACATCTGCAAAGGACTGAGAAAGACCGGTAGGTGTCAAATTTCACAAAACAGGAGGCCCACAAGAGAGGCCCAGCAGAGCCAAAAGAAGGTGCCATTCTTTGAAAAAGTCCTTGATGTTGGGAATTGGCCTGACACTGCAGCCTTGTTGTATTGTATGCTATATTTAGGATGAACCCAAATGTAATACATATAGCAACAATGTAATTGCTTGATCTTTGCCTTTGGCTGTGTGAAAAAGAGGGTAATAGACAAGATTACATATAAACCAAGTGTTGAACCCAGGTCTTTGTATGTGGTATTGTTTTGCCTGCAGTATACATATTTATGTGGGGCAACACAGCCTGTGCTAATGAGAAAAAACTCACTTGTGAGCATTTGTAGATTAAAAATTAAAACCAAGGATTGCAAAACAAAACCTATTTTTGCATTTAATCAAATAGAAAATATCAGAGTGCTCTCTGACAAAGAGAGGACTTGCTATACATCATGTTGCCATTGTACAAACAAAACACAACCTACTTGAGGCTCAATAGCAAATCTTCATTTGTTGTTGTTAAAAATGTAACTTTCATTAACAACTATTTAACTACCATTTAAACTTAATAACGCAATATACTATGTTTTTGTACGTATGTTTGAAAAATCTATAATACTATATTATCAGGACAACTACTTGTAAAGTATTTCTATACATCTTATGTATACAACTCCTGGACAAAGCCATTCTCAGTACTCCACAGTGTGACACACTGAAACAAAATTGGTGTCAATTATCTGAAAATATATCAACCCCAGATTTAAATTGATACAAAGCTCTGCCTGTCTGTGCCTTCTTGCATTTCCAAACTAGGGCTGTGTTGTTTTTTTAATTCTTTGGAATATGTATGTATGTATGTATGTGTTTTATTCTTTGGAATATGTATATATGTATGTGTTTTATTCTTTGGAATATGTATGTATGTATGTGTTTTATTCTTGCAGAGTGAAGACAGTTCTGTTTGACTGTGTAGATAGGCGCACATTAAAGCAGCAATCTCATTTGAACAGCAGAGGGCAGTCAACACAAAGCAGCTGATTAGAAGAGATATTTGCATATTACAATCACAGCCACAGATGATTGATTGATCTTCAGGTTTGCCACAGAGACAGGTTGACCTGTGTTCCGCCACTGCCAAGCAAAAAAAACTGCCTTTTACACTAAAAACAATATTGTACAGGTGACACAAGCTTTTTGGGGGAGATTTGAGTCCAAAGTTTGTGAGTGGTACTGTTTTGGTGGGAAACTGCCTCTGGCCTTTCACATAAATATTGAGTGAGCTGAATTATGAAGATGTAGTTTAACACAAGGACCTGTTTTGCATGCCTTATTCTGATCTGTAGTCGGCTGATTTCATAAGGCTCTGTAGTGAGGTGTAGCAAAGAAATTATAGGCTTAGCACAAACAACAGCTTCACTGTATTCATTAGCAACACAACTGCGAGTAGTAGATTCAACTGTTTACATGTGTAGTTGTTCTTGTACTGATGCCAGATGGGCTAAATGGGCTTGGTGTCTATTCACAACTGACCATAGTAATTGCATTGTGTGTGCCCAGTATTGACAGATTACTTAATTTACTTCATAGAACAGGGTCAGATAAAGCATTTTTTACATTTTCAAACTAATTTTTATTTGAAAACTTACAGACAACACCTTTTAAGGGTCTACGCTTCCTCCTTCTATTATGTTTTTCTACTTCTATGTGAGTACAGATTATGACTACCCACACCTCTGGCCTTCATCTGCAGTAGCGGTTAATCTAAAATTACCAATTTTATTGTTAAGTTGCCAAAAACTCCTACAGGAAAAATTGTTGCCGGAGTAACAGCCAATGTGAATCCAAACACCGGCTGTAGTTTTTCCTGTTGTGATAGGACGAGGCCTCCTGGGAATTAAACACACTAACTATCTGTTTCCTGAATTGCTGTGAAAGTTGCAATGCTTGTTTTAAACCTGACTTCCAAAGATTTTTTTTTCAGAGGAACTATTAGTCAAAAAGTCAAAAGATTTGTGAGCCAACTTCCTGGTTTATTTTGTCAGGATTACCTCCACCTTGGAACAAAACAACTAACATAAATTAATGGATAGATTTTATGACATTTTAGGAATTTTCCGTAATAGGCCAATGATAAAAACTTTTTTTTTGTATAGATTGAAAACACCGACTGGATCTAGGAGTTCTGCAAAAGACATACACTCTCTTACAGCAGTAAGGGAACAAACGATCAGTTGTAGTTTTATGGGCTTTATGGCGCAATTGATTGATTCATTTACCCTTGAGCTAGAAGATTCCAGGTATAAGATTGGACCTCGGTACTGCATCTTTGCATTGAAATCTATTAGTGAAGTCATCAGTGTGGGAGGTCTGGAAAACCAACTATCCCCAAACTCAGTTAAATGGTTTGTGTCAGGAAGGACATCTTGCATAAAAAATGACACATGCAAATGACACACCCAAAAATGGGGCATACAAAATAGATACTAAAAGGGAATGGACTAGTAATGTCAGATTATTCTTGAAATTCTCTGGCTCCAAACTCATATATATTTTTGTCAACCCATTTTTGAGTTCTACCCTTAACCACAGCCACATTGGTTCCTAGAAATCTGATCTTAGTTGTGATTGTGCAAGCTTTGTAATCACAAAGTCACAATTTACAGTAATATATTTTTATTTGCCCTCTAGATGGTACTCCTCTAACATCACTTTTTTACTCAACTCTACATTTGAACCTGTAGCAGTCTTTCCAAAAACAAAGCATAGATCAGGAGCAGACTGCACTCAGGCTGGTGAAAAGGCTGTACTGTATAAATGAATAAAGACCTAGAGATGAGTTGAATATTTCTGGGCAAGCTGCTCTAAATTCATGCACTTTGGGAGCAGCTCTGAGCTTGTGGACTGTTTCAAAGGTGGAAATCTCTTTGCCAACAGCCCGCAGCTATGATATCATAGCGTTTGCATCATGACATTTCACATGGCTGTATGTTCTGGGCTTCAGAGGTTGCATGAGGCACCTCAGAATGAATAATGTAAATAGTTGAGGAGATTACAGGAGAGTGTGTACAACAAGTCCACGCTGCAAGGAATACAGCATTGTTTAGTGGCTGGTTTTTATTATAAATATTACTTGCTAATGGGAAGTGTTGTTGAATCAGTGATTGATGTCCTAGTTATGTGATAGAGTGCATAGTGACTGGTTAGCACTCCTGTACCTCAGCAAGGAGGCTTATGGAGCCTTTCTTGGTTTGTTTGAATTTCTCCTGAAATTGAGTTATATTTTGATGGCTTTTTAAGAACTATCAGTGATGGAACAGTTAATGTAATTATCTGCAAAAGACAATACCTACTCTTGCTGCAGTAAAGGAACAATTGATACCATGGCAAAGAGTTTGTGGGATCAGCTCTGTTAAGTGTTAGGAGAGGTCCTTAGTACTCCACCCTAAGTGCATAGTTACCAGGGTAGGCTGCAGTTTAATTTGTATATAATTTGGGGTAGTAAAACTTTGCAGTTTCACAATAAAATAAAACACACACAGCAACATGCCATAAAAATCAGACACAAACAAGTGTATTTGTTTACAGAGTAAAAGTGTGTCTGTATGAGAAGTGAAGGAGGAATAATCTTGTCATCACCAATAGCCATGCTAGGAAGTAACATTTTTAACCATTTATGTTTCGCGTGTAGTGTGTAGATCCTATAGTTAGAATATATATTTCTTAAAAACAAAAATATATGGATGATATTATTTTGAATGGTTTAATCTAAATATTTGGATTTCTACGGGTCTGGCTTGTGTGTATGAAAGCAAATCATATCACACCAAACCACATTTTACTTGGTGCCCTTTTTAACACAGTGTGAACCTCTCATGCAAGCCACGCTGCCAGAGAGCTTGGTTGGCTGGATCCAGGTATGGATGGCTGACAAACCTGCAGGGGCTATTGAGCAATCACTGCACATTTGTTTGTTCGCTCGGAGACAATGTGGGACACTTGCCATGACAACTGGAGCTGGGCTGATATTTATCTTGTGTGTTGACTTATGAGTCCAAAGGAGGAGGAACTTTTCATCACTCAATTGTGGATCAGACCAGTCAAACTTAGGTCTGTGTGCCAAAACAGATGTTTGTGATTATTAGTCAGGCTAGTTTTTTAGTATAATGTCACTATCATTAACATTTTTGGTTTCAAGCTAGTCCTGTAAACGGTTTTATCACATGTTGGCTTCCTTCTACCGTCCAAAGGCATGCATGTATAGGTGAATCAAAATGTCTTCTAGTAAATGATTGCGAAAGTGACTGTTGGTGTACGTCTGTGACTCACTTTGTTTTATAGACGTTTTCTTCAGTAATCCTTAATACGTTTGTCTATGGCACTGCTTTTGCAACCAAATCATTTACCCATGTCCTTCTCCCACTTTGTCTTGACTGTAGCAGGTGGAGTCTGTCTGTGATGTATTTTTTTGTGTGACTGCGCTGAGGTGAAAGGCAGTGAAAGTCCAAACCCCCGGCTCTGCCACATAAACACACAGAACACTTCCAAGGCCTCTGGGAGGAAAGCCCAGCCCTGCTCTGCCTGTTTGGGCCGGTCCCTCTCCTAGTGAAAGCTTACCTGTGGAATTCTGCATAGCGTTTTTATATCCCCATTTATACAAGGCCTTTAGCAGTGTACTCTCTATACAACTGTAACCTCCCCGTCTTCACTCCCTCCCCCTGAAATTCAATCATTCTTTGAGCTTCTCTACCACAATTCACATTTTCTTTTTCCCACTCCCATCCAAGCACAAAATGTTCAGCAGCAGCAGTATTGTCATTTTGAAAGTGCTTGAGTAAACAGGGTGATTGCATTATGGCGCTGCCCCTCCCTGGGACCGCGGCGAATCAACAGCTACATCGCTATTGTTTAGCCTCAGGTGTTTAAATCTGTTGGCAGGAAGTGCTCTTACTCAAGGCCTGTGGTAAAGAGAGCGCACCAGGGCCACAATCATTAAGACTATCAGATCAGAGTTGAGAAATATCAGGTTTGATTTATGGATCATATTTTTTTAATGTACAAACTTTCCTAAGATGACTATGACTTCCAATGTGAAGAAGAACATGACAACATAGATGTTGTTAACTTATTTAGCTAGTGTAAATATTTTTTCACCTAAAAGTAAACTGTAAATAATTAATTTGAATCAATACCTGCAGAATACAGAGAAAGGGGCTATATGAGCTTTAGCATTATTGTTATATAAAAATATACAACTATAATAATGCACCATAAAATACAGCTTGAACTGGGGCTTACATTTACCTTACCTTTTTTCTGACCACATTCCTGTGGTGTTCTCAAGTTATTTCCCCCTGATTGACATTGTATTACCATCCAAATTCATGTTTTTCTATTTTAGGCTCTATCTTAGTGTAACTATATACAATCTATTTACTGTTGAAATAGTCACTCACTTATTTATGGTGACCTCTGATGTTCAGTCAGTCGTTGGCGCGTAAATGTGTCAGGAACAATGTGGCACGTTTTGTTATTGTGATGATGTTGTTGTAAAGAGGAGTGGCACCTGTCTCTGCAGGTTTTTCAGGCTACTGTTTAGGACTTTGTTATTTTAATACAATAATAAAGACAGTGTGGAAAACAATAGGGCTAGATCTTTATTAGCCTTTATTGGCCTGAGGGCTGGACATCAGGACAACATGCATTACACATTTAGTACTTACTATATGGACAGCATTTAGACACATTACACAGGGATTGTAATGACAATGTATTCAAATGCATAATAAGTTATTACAATATGGTGAAAAATGGACCAGACCAATCACATCGATAAATAAAATATAACATCTTTTTTGTTGTATTTATGAATTTCTATGATTTGAGATTGACTGGCCCAGAAGAAAGTGTTCCTGAGTGTGCTGGTGTTGAATGACCCCGTATATTTCCTTCCTGAGGGCATGAGGGCAAACAGGTGGTGCTGGGGTGGAAGAATCCCCGTCGTTATTTTTTATGAACTAAAGCATGCTCATAATAAGCTTACGACAGTACTACTATCTAAGTTAATTTTATTTACCTTATAACAGAATGCACCTAATGACAGTTAGAGCAAAAACAAACAACAAATCATAATACAAGATGACAACAATACACAAAGCATAATTATATACTACCACAACTTCTCACCACACCCACACAAGTATTTTAATACATCTCACAATGTAGTTACATTTAAGGATTCTTCATTTTCAATTGCACCTTTAAATGTAATCAAATGAGATGTCTTTTTAGGTTTGGGCTACAGTTGCAGCTGTACATGTAGTTGAGTGTTATACCTGAATTTAGTATTTACTGAGGTACGTTTTTATTGTAAGACATTTGACATTCATTTAAATTTTTGATAGAGACAGTTTGCAGAATTTGGGTTGTTCTAATAAAAATGCACTATTGATTATAAGGTGAACCCTAGGGTGCCATCATAGGCCCATTTATGTTTTAAAATCATTGTTAAAATAAATGGATAACCATTGACAGTATAGCATATATCTGTATGTATATCTGCTATTTTACTGTCATTTGAGGTAATTAAGCTGAATTCTGTTTTTTGAAGTCATATGCCTCATGGATAGTTTAAGAGGATTCCTAACTTGTCAGAAACGTTGTTGTTAAATTGATGAAGCCTTTATTTACTGAAATTCAGGTCTGGCCACTCTACCGTTTAGTTTTTTTGGTGTTCTCAAAAAATGATTGTTGTGAACTCCCCCTGACCCTGTTTTTGCCAACTGTCTCAAAGACCTCACAAACATGGCCGTCTCCTCGCACTAAACCACAGGATCGTATGCGCGGATAAAATAGTAAATCCAGTATTGTAAAGATCTGTAAACGAGACATTCATATTTCAAAGTGTGGATCGCGGTGGTCTGTTTGCTCTCAGCCTTCTGAGGTTTCACTGTGCTGACGAGCGATATGACCCGGGGCTCTTTTCATTAAACCCTGCTATTTGCTTTGAAAGAAACACAGAAGAAAGCTAATATGAAAAACTGACTGTAGATTAGCCCTAAAACCAATAAACACTCAGTTGCCCTTACATTTATTGTCTGCCCTAAAGACGGATTAGTGCCAGTTTTTACTGCTTTTTTAAATGAATAAATCAATAACAATATTACATGTAACAATATCCTTTTTTAAAAATAAATACTTTGCATGAAGACTGCAAAGCATGTACACGCAAGTTATAAAGGTGCTCACAGATTAGAGAAGGGAGTGTTATAAACTGTGAAATTGCAATCTAAATAAGCACCACCAGATGTTGCCAGAAACTATACACTGCACTAGTATTATAGATATTAACATTTTGGTTTCTGTTGGCTCCTCATTTTTGTGTGGTTCATTTCTACACTTAGACTTTAATAAGTGAAGCATAACAATAGATGTGCTTTGGAGGTGACAACAGTGACAGTGAAGGTTATCTTTTGTTCTTATCTTAAAATAACAATCATAATCTGTATAGGATTTACACCTACTGCTCAATTAGAGCCTTATTTGATCAAATATCCTCTATTGTAACATGTGCGCGTAGTCTCCCTGCATGTCACCTGTGATAAAAGCTCCCTCCAGAACAATTCAGTTATTGTCACTTTGAAATGACAACTGTAACAATGTGACTGTTTTGAATTTGCCCAGAGGCAAAAACAGCAGCTCCATTCAGCTCTTTGTGTCTCAGTAAGTGTAAAACAAAACGATAAGTAAAAGCAGTTAGTGGTGTAACTGAAGTGAACCAGGGTTTGGCAGACTGGTTATAGATTATAGAGAGACTGGTTATATAGATTATACAGAGTGTTTTAGTCATTTTACAACTAAGGAATATGTAAACATAAATAACTGAATATTTGGGGCTCTCAAATACAATGTAACAATATTCACTGCCTGATTTTTATCAAACTGCTGAAAAAAAATCTTCTAACTGAATTAGCTGATCCCCTTCCCTCTTCCTCTACTTTCCTTCCGTCAATCACAGTCTCACAGAAACCAGGAAGTATGAGAATAAACAAGAAGCAGTTTGGAGTAAACTTGAACATAGGTGTAAATAAGTTGTGGATTTTTAAATAAAATCATCAGTTTTTCACATTATTTCATATAGATTTCAGTTTTGGATCAATAACGCAGCTTGTGACAGGAAAACTCAATTTACCCCGGTTCTAAAACAAAATCTTTACAATACCCCACTACAATACCCCAATACAATACCCCAATACAATACCCCACTACAATACCCCACTACAATACCCCACTAGAATATCCCACAGAGGGTCTCGGAGTCTCATTTTTGTCTTCTTGTGTTGTCTTCTTAAAACTGGGTAGTGTAGGTTTAACCCTTCATTTTCTGAAAGTGTAATTCCTAGTTCCTTTTACAGCCAGACTTATGTGTTTGTGTGTGATTTCAGGAGAGAAGGAGAAGGTCTGCGTGTTTTCTGGGACCGACAAAGAGAGCCCACCTTTCTGTCAAGATGGAACCCCTTCGCCACAGACCTCCCCTACATCACCTTCACCTACCACCCAGTCAAGAACATCTGCCCCATGTTGAACGCTCTATGTGACGTAAGTTTGCAATTCAGAACTAGTGTATTCAGATGAAATGACAATGACTAGTTAACATTACTTTAAGGAAGCCTATTGCTTTTTTTGGGGTATTTTGTAATAATCTAGGAGACATGTGGCTTATTATTTGACCATTTGTTGGTTAATAATTAGCTAAAACAGTGTATGAAAGTTTGATAACACTTGCACTCTTGCTACCTTACGGGGCCTAGAAATGTGTAACTGTATCTAATAGGAACTAAAATATACTACATGGAAGGTTTTACACTAAAAAGAGTTCAGAAAAAACTGACTTTAGACTACTTTGGAGTCTGAGTTGAAGCCACTAAGTATTTATATATAGCCAATCCAAGGATAACTTGTCAGATTTTACAGCATGACACTGAGATCTTTTCCAAGGAAGGGTGGGGTTTTGTGGGAGGTGTGGGTTCGAGTTATCTCCCGAAATCAAATCTAAACTGAAAATGTTGCACAGCACTGAAAAAATGTGCTCCGAGGTGTTCAGCTGGTGCAGTGTGTCAAGTACAATGACTTAGTTATGTCTCATCAGTTTTAGATTTTAATGTGCCATTGTTTGAATTTGTAGTTACTTTTATAAGTTAATTAAAAAGTACTAGATTTTTCTTGCATTTAGTCTGGATGTTCCCTAAATTAAGAAATTCTTACAACATTTAAAAATGCTTGATGTTATGTTTTACTTAATTACCTACCCTTGGCTTGTAGTATTGCAACATCAAATCAGAGTTTCTGTGGCCTTTCACACCACTCAAAAATATTATTTTTTAACCTCAAACTCTAATCTGTAGAGGCCAAGGGAGGAATTAAAGTAACATCATAATTATGACAGATAATCACCTTTATATCATAGTTCAGGCTCAGATAGTCAATCTTAAGCATTTTTATTTTATTTTATTTATTTTTATTTAGGAAGCCTCCAGACTACTGCTGAGTACTGGGGAACTCTTGCTCTTTCTAGATTGTGTCTCAGCTAATAAACATGGTTCATGCTACATATTTGAGTTCTCATGAAGCGTTTGACCAATTATTCGTAAGTAGTGAAGAAAACTGTTCAGTAAACTGTTCATTAAAGAAGCCCTGTCTCTGAAACACACTGAACATTTTTTCAAGGAACATGATGATTTTCAGGTTAACTTAATAAAGCATTCATTGTTTTGCAATTCAGAGTCAAATAAAGCTCTTGCAACATTGATATAAAGTATTAAAAGCAACAAGCGAGAGAGTCACGCTATGGGCGAGTGAGAATTGTTCAGATACCATTCCTGTGTATCCCATTATTCCCAAAACAACTCACTCAATGCTATCATATTTCTGTAGTGTTTCCTTCTGATGGCGTTAGAGATAAAGGCTATGCTCCGCTGCACTGTTATTAAGGTGACTTTTCACAATCCAGTCTGTTACTGTAAACACATAAGTCATCTTAATGTCATCTTAAAGGGGAAAAGTCTTGTGCTGTGTCACACATTACAACAACAAAGCAGTGTGACAAACCTGTGTGGGTGGGAGGAACTGTAATTCAGATGACTGATGATGATGATGATGATGATGAGTTACATAATTTTCCCAAACGAGTTAACTGGAAATGTAAGACAATGACTGCACATTGCAAGTGTCAATGAACCGCTGCAACTAACTGGCAATTGTCCAGGATGTTCCCCACCTCAGGCCCAAAGTAGCAAGGATGGGCTTCAGCCAGCCAGTCACAACACTTAGACCAGGCATTCCCAAAGTCAAGAGTCCTTCAATATCCCCTTAATCCTAAATCAATTTCATTCATATTTCTATTGAAAACACTGAAAACAACACTCTCCAGTAACTATATATAGCTTGAAGTGATATATGATTGAATATGATATAACTGACTACACATTTTTTTATTTATTTCAAGCTAAAACTCTTTTCAAAGACTTGATGTAGAGGGATTGGGGGCCCCCCTGCAGGAACTTCGCGGACCACCAGGGGGCCCCGAACTGGAAATCACTGACTTAGACCAATACACAAACTAGGCCTGTGCTGTCGTCCCCGACAGCGAGGTGTATATTGGCGAAATGGCCCCATACGTCTGCCCCATACGTCTGCCCCATACGTCTGCCCCATACGTCTACTACAACTTTCACCAACGGGCACCTTAATCAGACATTGTGTGATTTCAATGGGTTTTAATATTGTTAATGAGCAATTAAGAGGCCCCACCCCCAAACCATGACAAACATGGGAAGGGTCTATTTGACTTAATTGATACAGTTCAATGTCTTTATGATATGTACCTGTGT
>JAVQKC010035382.1:0-10759 GCA_036025475.1 Philypnodon macrostomus
GCTATAGCCCCACCGTGCCTCACATATACGCCCGACCATAGCTCATCACACTGGGCTTTTCACAGCTGTCATACGGCCATGATAACAGACTACTCTTCAAGCAAAGGAAGTTTTGTCGCGCCGCGAAACCTGCGAATTTGTCGCGCAAAACCGGCGAAAAATTCGCAGGTTTCCTGCGACAGATTTCAAAATGTCAAGCGACAAGTAGAACGCGACAGATGCGAAAATTTCGCGTTTGGTGTGAACGCAGCATTAGGGTTTTTGTTTTAGAGTGCAGGGACACTTGTTTACAATCAATCACACACTTCCACAAAACAGGAGCGCTCTGGTTCGCTGATACATCCTTTATTTATTAATCTATAATTAATAATGAGAGGGAGCTGATGTTTTATTTTTACAATTCACAGCTTATTTACAGATATATTAATAATAAAGACAATTTTGTTTTATATAAGTATATTGCATCATTTGTCCTCTTCTGTGTGTAGGTGACATTCCGTACCAGGATCTACCACTGTAACATCAACAGTCAGGGGGTAATCTGTCTGGACATCCTGAAGGACAACTGGAGTCCAGCCCTCACCATCTCCAAGGTGCTGCTGTCCATCTGCTCTCTGCTCACAGACTGTAACCCTGGTAAGGACCACCCCATTATAATAGTAAAAATGAATTCAGTCACTCCACAGTTGATTATGTAACACTGCAGTTGTACTTTTTGGACAATTAAAAGTGATATTCTGAAGTTTTTGTACTGTATGAGGTACATGTGTACATGCAGTCTAAAGTAAACATCTGTCAACATAGGTGGACCTTATGGAACTGCTGTGCCATGTAGCCTGTTCTCCATCCAGACTCCCAAACTCAAAAGATGCGCAACAATCAGTTCTTGTTACAAACTTAGCTCGCTACTGATGCTAATGGGGATCCCAATAAATATAAACATAGACTTGGTTGAATGGATACACTATCTACTAAAACAAAAAACTAACTAATCATATTAGCATTGATTATCAAAATAACCATCAACTAGTAGTAATCGTAATTGAACTCTGTCCAATTATTAATTGATTAATCCAAATAATAATCAACAGATGAATCAAATATCTATAACAATTGTTAGTTGCAGTCCCGTATGTGTTGGATTCCAGAACAATTATAAATAGTATTATAAGTACTATGAGCAACAACCATGTGTAACCTCATTTTAAAAAAATGGGTCTATGTATGGGTAAGAATCTGTCTATTCTTTACAAAGTGGATCACATTATGATATAGAAGTATATAGTGATATAGGGATACAACAATTCTCGGTTTAAAACTGAATTATGGTAAACTATGTTTAACATTTTTAAACCGTTGTTTTTTTGGTTTGTTTTTTCAGCACATGTTTTGTTTTTATTTTTTTCTCTGTGTGGAGCACTGCGGCTACACATTGAATGGCTTCTTTCCTTTTGTCCCCATCACTTTGGGTTGCTTTTGCACATTGCACCTTTCTTTCTCTCCTCACTTACACCAGACAGGGCTGTGGGGGATCAACAGTCACTGCTTGCTTAAGGGAGGACGACATTTAACCCCTCGTTTGGTTCTGTGGTGTCTCTTCTACTGTACACTCACTTTTAATTCAGTTAGTTTAATCAGCAGTGTTCTTTCATAAACCGTGTATATTGGACTTGAACATACCCCATATCATTTGTCACATGAGCACACTAAAAACATGAAGCCTATAGTTTTCTTCGATACTCATACAGACCACATTGTTCTTAATTCTCTGTTTAGTACAGTTTCAAACACTTAATCTGTCTCCTTGTGTGTTTTCCAGCGGATCCTCTGGTGGGCAGCATCGCCACACAGTACCTGACCAACAGAACGGAACACGACAGAATAGCCAAACAGTGGACCAAGAGATACGCCACATAGACCTCGTTCTGCCCCTGCGCTCCCCTTTGACCCCCCTCCCCCCTTTCTACCTCTGCGCCCCGCTCTCACCCAAAACAGTCTGTCAAAGCACACTCCCCCAAGCCCATCCCTCTCCCCAACATCTCATTGTACAATATCTCCACACAAAATGTCCGCTGTTGACTTGAAGGCTTCTTTTTTATACAAAGAGTAGATTTGGAATTTTTGATTTCCAATGTTGAAAGTGATGTGTCGGAATAACAGATTTTTTTTTTCACCCACATCCAGCTACAATATGTATTCTGATTTCACAATTTTTTTTTTATTTTGTCATTTTGTACGGTCCTAAATATATTACGTGCATGGAGCGGGAAGATTCATGCTTTTTAGACGTCCTCTGTTGCTTTATCGGTTTGTATTGTATGGATTTTTTTTTGCTTTTTTTGAGGCAGACCGCGGAGCATAAGAGAGGTCAGCCTGAAAGAGGCAGGACTTGTAAATTTTTACTGGCTCCCCTCCGCCCCCTGCAGACGCGGAGTGGTTTGTCGTGCACTTGTATTTACTGAAGCACCCAAATAAACACACTGTGGTTGGCTTGTGACACAGCTACTGTCTGCGCTTCATCATTCTATACTTCTGCTTAGTGTAGTAAAGGGGCTCTATTATGCTAACTTGACTTGGCTAACTGGAGCTTTTTACCATGTTGTTGTTAGAATGTTGTCTTCTCGTCAAAAACACATCTGGAGTTGAATTGTGTGTTCATTCAGGTATGCATGCTGAAGCGCTAACCTTCTTGACAGCTGAAAGTGCATTTAGTGCCATATTTGCATAGATGCATCCACTTTTCAGTAGCGCGTTAACAGCAGATAACCCTTGTGTAGCTAACAGTTTAGGTAATTGAGCCTCATGCTGTCTTGTGAAGTGGGTGTGGCCAGCAGGAGGAGAGAGGGCCTTAAGGGACCAGCAATTCATAATACCTTTTATAGAAAGAAACAGCTCTCAATTTATATATTTTTAATAATTGCTGTTTTAAAGTTATAAAATAAAAAGCCAGAAAGCATGATGGGTCCCTTTTTACATTTTGAAGACAGAAATTAGTCCAAAATTAAAAGTCACCTTTAACCCTCCTCACTATAAAATTGAAGCATGTTAGCATTCAGGTGTTAGTTTTTCAGAAAAATACAAATTAACTTTGTCAACACAGGATAAATTGGCTTAATAGCCATGTATGATTTGTCAAACCTCTGACTACATTTCAGCACGTCTCTATCATGAAATAATGCAGTTTATTGGTTTGTAACAATCAAACCATGCATAATTCATAAGTTGTTTTGTTTTTTTGGTCTAATGTCTGCCATGGGTATTACTGGTTAAAGAAGGCACCTCACCTAGAGCATTGAAAGTGAAATGTGAGAGAAAGTGAAGTGGTTTCAGTTGTGTTCAAAGCACAGGAAATGTAGCACTGTTTTAATTCCCCTCATGCAAATGTAGGCCTTCCCTTTTTTATCTTTACACTGATCTGCAGGAGTGTGAATTTAAAGCTACTATATTTTGCTTTTTTTGTACATTTTATTCTATTTTTGATACATTTAGGTTACCATTTTACTCTTTGCAACTTCAAACACAAAAGTAAATTAGGTGCCTGTTTCTTTAAGACAGGAACAATCCATTTGTGTTGGGTTTTCTGGGATATAAACAAAGTCTTGACACCCTCACAGCTAAACACATCTTCTCCAATCAGATATGTTGTTGAATGGTGATTGCAACAATGCTTCTCAGAGTGGGTTTATTTACAGTGCAGGAACAGACAGGATCACTGCCTAGAGAGGAGTGATTTGTTCAACATAATAATTTAGGCTACTAAGACATGCTCGACACAACTTTGGGTATTCCTTTGAGGTGGAAACATCATAACTGGGTTAAAAGCTCAGAAAGTTTGATTTTGCAAAATGTATAGAAGACAGCGTGTGTACATTAACAGGCCACTTTATTAAGTACAAGTACACTAACAAGAAAATCCTACTGAAGTTCAAACTGAGCATCATAAAGTAGGAATGGTATTTTAGTGACTTTGAATGTGGCATGGACTGGTCAGAAAGTGCTTAGGTACACATCTCTCTGTAGAGGACAGAGAATGGTGAAACTATCATATATAAGTGAGCTGCATCCCTGGGGTAAAAGTGCCAGAGGTCAAAGGAGATGGTAAATGGCTATTCGTTTGTAGTTCCATCCAAGATGCAAAAGGCAGTCATGTAGAAGGGGGGCTACTTTATTAGTTGCAAGATAATAAAGTGGTGACACAGAGTTATTATCATGGTAGGCTGGGTATTCAATGTTCAAAGTGTTTCCTGTGCAGTGATTCCTATACAGTGTTTTCTGAGGTTATGGTGGCATAAAATGCAATAGAAATGGAGTAGAAATATTAGTTGTTTACTCTAGTCCTTTTTATTATCACTGTATAGTACCTTTAAGGGATCTGTTATGCCATTTTATTTTCCAGCTGTTTTTTAGACTATGAGTGAGATAATTAAGACCATTGAGGGGCCAACAAAGGCAATGTTACCACCAAACCTGTCAAAATTACTTATTTGATTATGAATTAATTTACTTCGCGTATGTGAACGCATTTGTCCATGGTTTTTTTTACTAGTTATTTAGACATTATTTTCATTAAACCTAAAGTTGCAGCGTGTCTCCAGACCAGTGCGGTAGAGCCCAGGGGAGGGCGGCAGCGGCGGCGGCAGCGGCAGCAGCAGCAGAAACAACAGCAACAGCAGCCTACATCGCGGCGGAGGGCACACACAATAGACTGGGTAAGTTTCCCGGACACGCTAAACGCCCCACAACAGACCTTTATTTTGCCCCCCGTCTTCACTTTCACACGCCATACACACCCTTGCTATCGTTGTCATTAAAATATCTTACATTATCCGTCGCGTTCCGCCTGTAAACGCAAACAAGCAACACGCCGCGTCTCGGGTCTGTCGCACGGAAAATAGGCCTAAACTACTTGGAGGAGGTCTTGATTTTAATGTGTGTCTTCTACAGTTTGACTTTTACCCTGGTATAGCGCTTGTGTTTTAGCTCACATTACACTAATTATGTGTTGTATACAACTGACGAGTGGAGATATAGCTGCGTTTTTTAGCATTTGAGCTAACGTTGTGGCTAATGTTAAAGGGATGCTTGACCAGCAGGTTTCCCAAGCTCTGTTTCAAGCGATGCTTTAAAGAAGTAGCCAGTCGGCCCCAGCCGGGACATCAATTATTGTGGATTATTGGAAATTATTACTAAAACTGAAATCGTGTTGTTTGAGGCTAGAATTGTGTATTTGGTAAGATGCCGAACTCCTCAGTGTGTGTTTGAAGTGTACTTAGCTCGGTAGCTAACAGTGGCTTGATGTTGAGCTGGAATGTTCCGCCAGTAGACAGGCTTTGATATACTTCTGTACATACACTCCACTCTTTAGCCAAATAATGCATGTTCTGGACAATGGCAATGCACAGTGAAGAAATGGTGGAAATCATGTCGAAGTGGCCAAGTCAGAGTCCAGACTTGAATTGGTGAAGAAAGCTAAATACCACAGTAAAGGCAACACAATGGACCTGTAGAACTAAGCAAATGTACAGAGATGTGAAGAGATATCTGGCCATTTCGATGAAATGTAATGGTCTTTTTATTTTTTGTTGTTTTTTTTTTTACAAATATTGGCCAGCTAAAATACATATATTTTCCCTTAAGTAAAAAAATCTACATTTTGCCAGTTGAATATTTTAAACTAAACATTTATATTTATTTATATTAATTTATATTATCAAAGTCCAGAGGAGGAAAATTCGAAAATTGTCAAGTTGCAATGCAACACAACATATAAATCCTGAGATTGGTTTCTGTTTGTGTTTGCTAGTATGTACTAATCACATTGTTGACATTCATCAGTCAGGCATAATATTATAAACAATATGTTGGAAAAGAGACTCCCATCATCCCTCAATGAAATATTAGAGTTTCGGGACCTTTTCTTTGGCCAGGCAGTGTTTTGCACATCCAAAATGACCTATCCTTCTACCTCTCTACCTCAAGCCTTTATTGAAATCTAATTATATTACAACTTGAAAGGGGAAAGGTATCACATTAACAGTAAGTAATAACATTGTCTCATATTGAAGATATGTTCTCTCTTCCTCTCCAGGGTAGGGCTCTTCTCCCGATCGGCAGCGGAATGTCGGATGAGGATTCCCGTGCCAGCACCAGCTCGTCGTCTCCCCCCTCCTCCAGCCAAAGACACAAGAAACGAGAGGGCAAGGCCAGCATGAGCAAGAGCTCCAAGCTGCTCTCCACCAGCGCCAAAAGGTAACACATGCTCACTGGACACTTTATTTAAGGCTGTTGTAATTAAGGAACCCAGTGCAAACTACTATAGCATTGGTGAAGTCTTGGTTACACCTTTAGTCTTGGTTTAGACCTTTTTTTTGTCTTGGTTTAGACCTTTTTTTTAGTCTTGGTTTAGACCTTTTTTTTTAGTCTTGGTTTAGACCTTTTTTTTAGTCTTGGTTTAGACCTTTTTTTTAGTCTTGGTTTAGACCTTTTTTTTAGTCTTGGTTTAGACCTGTTTATGTCCTGGTTTAGGCCTTATTTAGTCCTGGTTAAGACCTGGTTTAGTCTTGGTTAAGATCTGGTTCAGTCTTGGTTTAGACCTGGTTTAGCCCTGTTTCCAACCTTGTTTATGACCTGATTTATTTCTGGTTTATTCATGTCCCCCCAGTGTGGCAAATCTCCTATGGCCACTGGCAACAACAAGGCATTTTCACCACAGAACAGCCACTCACTGGATTTGTTTTCTCTCTGTATACCTTAGAGATGGTTGTGTAGTAGTTTCTGAAACAGCTCAGACCATGCCAATGTTTAAGTCACTTAATGTTTTTGTCTCTTTTCCAATAGTAACTAGCTGGATAGACCTCTGTGGTTAGATTTCTGTGGGGATGAATTGGTATTCCCTTGTGATTGTCAGATTATGTTTGCATTAGTGCCAGTTGTAGGTGTACTTAATCAAGTGTACATTATAGTACACAATCTGGTCGCACATTTTATTTTTAGGTAAAACATTATGCTATACAGCATACAAAATGGATATTCGACTATGAAATGCTAAAAAATAATGTAATAGTCACTCCTCAAAAAAAGGCCAACACAAAGCTTCATTAAGAAAGCAGTGCTGTCAACAGTGTGTGTATATTCAAGTTAAGGGTTAGCACATTGCTTTGTGGGAGGAGACCTAAAAGTGGGTCACAGGAGGTTTAGTTTAAATGTTCATCTTATTAGAAGCCTAATGAAGTTATCAAATGTACCATAATATATGACTCCTTTTTTGTTTCCCATAAAGTAGTTCAAATTTCACATGGCTAATTCACAGTTAGGCTCTCCTCCCTCCTCCAAATGTAAGTCTGTGAGAAACTCTGTGACAAAATGTTTATACAGCCATTAGCACGAGAAAGGGGTGCTATGGGTTCTGCAGCACCAACCATAATAGAGTCAGCACTCTCTGCTGGGGGCTCTGGACCAGCACTGTCTATAATAAAATAAAAGAGAAATATTGTTGTTGTGTTAGAATGTTCTAAACATGTATAAGCAGCATTCACATCGGTAAATTACTTGCTTCAAACAGCAGGCGAAATTCACTCCATTCGCTTCCAGAGCCGTCTGCTGTCAAAAGGGCTGCCTACAGCTACACTCTAAAACAAAGCGGGACTAAATCGGGAATAAACCAGAACTACAGATGTCTAGGACTCTGTCAGCAGGGGTTACACAGAGGAGTGAGGGAGGCCATGACTAGACCCGGTCTAGACCAGGTCCAATTGCCCTGTTGATAATCTCATCACACTTGTTGTTTCTATAATCTTAATTTGTATGTTTGGTGCTTCATGTGATACGTGGGCCAAACTCACCACCTTATCTCAGGAGACTCCATAATAGGTTTGTTAGTATTCCTGTCTTGACGTGTTTTAATGCTGCATTCACACCAGACGATAGGGTGACTGGAGCGAGTGATTCCTATACCCCTATGTCCCACACCTTTCCTCTTGTTTGCCTCTTTCACCTCGTGCTTATCGCCTGTACTTTCGACTAATTGAGGAAATAGAGTCAAACTAGGACAAATGTAAAGAAATGTATTATAGTAGACTTTCAATACATTTTTTATGTCCAGCTCCTATGGAAAAATGCTTTAAACAGTGTCAAATTTATAAGTGTCAGATTCTTGCAATACAGATATTGGGATAATGATAATTTTGCAATATATTGTAGAGCCCTACTTATAGGCATTTAGATTTTTTCTTTCAAATCATCTGCCTCTATCCCTATGCACCCGCTTTTCTCTCACGCACCAACTACCGTCACGTCCTTTTTCACTACATCCAGAAATCTCCTCTGTGCTCTTTCTCTAGGCCTCCTGTCTGGCAGCTCTAACCTCAGCCTCATCCTTCTACTCACACAGTATATTCACTATCTCTTCTCTGTACATCTCCAAACCATGCCAATTTACTGATTAGTGTCTATTGTGAGGGGGGGGGGGGTGTTCCTGACTGGTTACTTGTGAATAATTAGTTGTGATGATGTTGTTGCAGGATTCAGAAAGAGCTGGCTGACATCACACTGGACCCTCCGCCAAACTGCAGGTACCCCCCCACTCACTACCACTACAACATACACACAGTTATAGCTCACTGTACACCTGACCACAAGAGCCAGCTTTCACTCCCTATCTGCATCACCTGACATTGGTTCACCGATGTTCCTTTATTGAAAACTTTACCACTGCATTGTTTCATTTTAAAGCTGCAGTACCTGTTTTTTTTTTTTGGGGGGGGGGGGGTGTTAGGAAATTTTCTTTCCTAAATGTTGACCCGGAGTTACCGCCTCGTCCGCCATGACAAGAGCCATCCAAAAACGACAGTGCAAAAGTTTAGGAAGGAGCTTCAAGGCTTCCTCATATAGCTTCTTTAGCATAGGGAGCTCTGGATGTTCCTCACCGAGCTCTGAGGAGTAAGGAGCAATCCCACAATCCACTGCACCACCACCCGAGCCTCTCTGAAAACATGTGATTAATGATGATCCCCTGAGATTAGTTTTGAATGACTTTGAAGTAAAAAAAAAACACACTAAGTCACACTTACAGTCAGTATTACATATTCAATGTGTCTAAATATTAACATGATCTTGTAATATTATATATATTTTGTCAGTACACACATTTTATTTATGTTTGAGGAAAATTAAACTTAACTCCACATGGCTCATTTGCATATCTGTTGTGTCTTTCACTGAAACAGTAAACCTCTCTGTGGTTCATGCTGCTGATAGATGATAGGTGATCCTGTTGAATGTTGACAGGCTGCTTGTTTGGACAGAGGACCAGGAGATGTGCTGTATTTGCTGAGTTTCATGTAATGGTTATATTTATATTTAGCCTGGTGCATGTTTGTAAGAACATAGAGGTCCATCATGTTCAGACTTCTCTCACAGTGATGACTTTAGAGCCTATAGTTTATGCAGTGGTTTTTATTCAACAGAGAAATACATTCCCGTGGAGTGATTCCGTTTATTTCTATACATTCCCCAGGTTGACTTCTTCATGAAACATGAAAGCGCTAGGTGGATGATCAGGTGTGCTTGTTGTAGTCCCTCTTGTGGGAGTTGTAGTTTTTATTGAACAGCTGTAGCTGGGCGTAACTTCCCTCATCGTTTCTGCTGCTGGTTAGGTAGGATGAATTGCCCAAACGGTAGCAGCTACAGTCTCACACACACCAGGAACAGGAGTACATACAAAAAGAGAGTAAGTATCAGAATTACAAGCAGCAGTGGGAAGTGAAAAAGAAAAATGTCAATAGTGAATTTTGAAAATAAAACATAATCTCCCTCATATTATTCCTGATCGATTCTAGTTCTTGATAAATAAAGGATGTATTGACCAATCTGAGCACTCCTATCCAGTGGAAGTGATTGGTTGATTGGTGATTGAGGACAGTAATAAAAATATCCGGTACTGCAGCTTTAAAGGCATTCATATAAAGACCCTTTGTGTTTGTAGATTGGAGTGGCACCACAAATTAAGTGAATTGTATTACAGTTTTTCTGACACCATATCAACCAGTGTCCCAAGATCCAGACCATTTTTTTATGTAGTGTATACAATATTAGCGTTGATGATAAAGCGATTGGTTTCTTTATTTTTAGGTTTTGTGCCAACAGAAAAATAATGTCCAAAATAGTTTTACTTTTTTTAAAAATTATTATTATGCGTATGATATGTTTGCCGTAAATGCATCCGATGTACACTACACGGTCTGTTTAAATGTGTCAGTCTATTCTGATGATAATTGATATATAGGAGCATATGAATTGAGTCCCCGCAGACTTGGATCAATAGTGTTGTGTGTGTGTGTCAAGCTCATGAGCCACAGACGTGTTCTTGTTGATGTTGGAGTCAGAAGGCTTTGAAAATCAATGAAAATACACAGACACACACAGACAGACAGGAGGGGATTTAACTGGCACTTAATGAATGATGAATTGGAGACATACACATCAACACTGTCTTAGGAAAGAGGAGGGAAATACTGGTGACATACACTGCTCAAAAAATTAAAGGAAACACTTAAACAACACAATGTAACTCCAAGTCAATCACACTTCTGTGAACTCAAACTGTCCACTTAGGA
The DNA here is from genome assembly GCA_036025475.1 of Philypnodon macrostomus. Taxonomy (NCBI): domain Eukaryota; kingdom Metazoa; phylum Chordata; class Actinopteri; order Gobiiformes; family Eleotridae; genus Philypnodon; species Philypnodon macrostomus. The sequence continues at coordinate 10,614 of JAVQKC010035382.1, forward strand.
AGCAACACTGATTGACAATCAATCTCACATGCTGTTGTGCAAATGGAATAGACAACAGGTGGAAATTATAAGCAATTAGCAAGACACCCCCAATAAAGGAGTGGTTCTGCAGGTGGTGACCACAGACCACTTCTCAGTTCCTGTGC
>JAVQKC010035391.1:0-54247 GCA_036025475.1 Philypnodon macrostomus
GCCGACCAGTCAAAAACACAAAGAGCTTAGAGAGACAACGTGAGAATGCGAATCTGTCCAAAGTAGAAATCTGACATTCTGCAAAAAGTGGGGTTGGGTTGTGAGGTGGACTAGTCCCAGACACTGTCTATGGCTCCCCAGAAACGGACAGTAAGTGACACTTCATTTGGCTTGGACGAGAGTTCTTTTAAGTACTTTGAGAAATGTTTTAAATAGACAGACTTAGAAACGGCACACTTTTTTAAAAACACAACATGGCCGTCATACAGAAAACAGAGGTGTTTCTAAATACAACTCAACATCTTCAACTTCGTGTGTTAACAGACAAAACATGTAAAAATGCAGTTAAGGTAAGGTCCAGGTTTCTTTTACACAGAACATCACTGAGGCTGTATGGGCGGAAAAAGACCACTACACGTAAGCGAATGTGGAAGGAACACAAAACAGCATCAGTAAAAGAGCACACCTGCGGTTGAGGTGTGGGCACTAGTGTGGATCACTGCCCCTCCGTAGGGTTTTTCAATGCAATCAGTAGGCATTTGTGAGTCTGTCAAAACGTGTGAATAGAGGCGGGAGGCGAACAGACCGATGACCAATTTAGAAATTCGAGACTTGGCTAAATGAGATGGCGGTACAACGGAAAACGATAAACTAAAATCATCAGTTCGAACTTTTCCGAAATCCATTTTGGCTGGAGAAAAGCTTCTGTCAGTCCCGTCTCCCTCTTGTGTCCTTATTTTGCAGTTCTTTCAACAAGAAAAGTTAGCGTTCCCAAGCTAGTCAGCATCGGCGTACTTATTCCAGCATGTTCTTTGAAATCCGTTCTTTTTTGCATTACACTCGCCCCATTCTACCCCTTCACCCCGCAACACACACATACAAACACACACGCACGCATACACACAACCTCTGCCAACGCTGCTGCTCTTTCTACCTTCGAAAAAAAATAAAAAAATGCATCAGTGTGAGAACAAAACTTTCATCGATGGAATTCTACTTCAACACTTTTTCCACAAACGTAGTCTAAAACTTCAAAAAAAACTACAGCATAATACAAGAAGCTATAAAAATATACACAGGGCGCAGAGATACCCCGGGGTGAGGAGGAACCTTTGTCAAAATGCGAAAAATAATGATTAAATTAATGTACATTGCAAAAAAAAACAGGGAAAAGAAGCTTTATGAAATACACAAAAATGTAACAGTGGTGGGTAAAAATAAAACGTCTAGAAATGATTTACTTGATATTCATATATATAATCTATAAGTGTCGATAGTGATAAAAAAAAATCTCACTTTTTTGATATCCGCTCACTATTTTGTGTTTTGGTTTTTAAGACAATCTAAAGAACCCACGCACTCCGCCACCGTATTGACGCGCTTTTGCCGATTCTTGACCATACACGCGCACACTCGCTCGCACACATACATACACATTATTAAAATATACAATATTCTGAGTGCTCCTCAGGCTTTACCAGTCTGTGCCCTCCCCCTGCCTCTGCTCAAAGCGAAACAAGAGACACGGAAAACAAACTAGTAGAATCCTATTGGTTGAGTTAGTGGCAGGGGCCGGGCTCCGATTGGCCGGGAGCTCCCCAGGTGGGTGGGACTATAGGCAGGTCTGGTGTATGGCCTTTTTTGAGTTCTCCGGTTGCTCAGTTGGGTAGAGTTCCACTTTTCTTCGGCGTCCCAAAAGTCAGTAAAAAAGACGTTTTTATGGGACTGGGTAAGAAAAGGGCGCTCCCAAATCGAGAGGGCCCTACTTGAATCGGGCAAATCCAATGACGATGCCCTTGAAATCTCAGCTGCCCACTGCTGTGAGAAGAAGTAGGGTGATTCGGGTTAAGTGAAGGGGCCTGCTGGAGTGAAAGGCTAGCAATTTTTTTATTCTAACACGGGTGGGGTCAAAGGGAAGTGGGCGCTCGAGTCCTTTTTGAGAAAACCACATTCTCATACTTTGTAGTAGATGTTGGCAGGACTTTGCGGGGGCATCTCCTGGACTATGTAGACGGGGTGTCCATAGTCCCCGCTCACCTTCTCGTAGTGCGGGCAGTAGGCGGAGTCGGACGTCCGCAGCGGGATGATGATGTCGCTAGGTTCCGAGCCATTGTTGTTGGAGCTGGAGATGGCGCCCCCTCCGCCTCGTTTCGGGCTGGTGAGGGAGGACAGAGACAGAGGCGGGTGGTGCGTGTCCGAGTGCTTGGCGTGGCGGCGACGGTAGCAGACCACGCAGATGACGGCGGTGACCAGGAGCAGGAAGGCAGACCCACCGGCTGCACCCGCGATCAGGGCGATGTTGGAGGGTTGAAGGGGACCGTTGCCACCATCGTCCAAATTGCCTCTGGACTGGGTGTTGTTTCCGGAGCCGCCTGGAACACAGAATGATGGCAATGGTTAACTGGGCATATGTACTCCTAGCATTAAACAGAATGGGAGTGCTAATGATAAGCTAATGCTGAACCACCATCAATTTTCCATCAATTCAATCTTTATTTAATCATTTTGGAATATTTTAATACGCAGACGTTTTCGCAGACCTTATCACAAATGTCAAAGTCACGTCATCAGAACCATCTCATTCTCCACCATCAGCAGAACTATCTCACTCTCCTCCATCACCACCTCAACAGCAGAACCATCTTACTCTCCCATTTCACCACCCCATATTCTTCACAACTACACAAAGTAAAAAAAAACTATAAATAATTTTTTGACATTGGTGCGTCATACGATCAATGCAAAAATCTGAAAATGTCCTTTAGTTGCACTGCAGCCTTCCATTCAAGCTCTGACCTCTTTGTGCTCCCAAATCCCACTCAATAAAATCTCATGAGCTAAAAGTGTTATTTCTTTTAAGCCTCTGTCTGTGCTGCTTTTCAACACAAAGCCACACCCAGACATATCCAGCAGCAACAGGAGCCCGCCGGAAAAACACAACTCAACAGGGCCGTACATATCTGTGCGGAAAGGCCTGAGAGGTTCAAATAGTGATTGTTTGAAAGTCAATTCCAAACATTAAAAAAAAAACATCCAAACTCAAAATCTCTGGTTATTACTACTTTTATTTCTTGCAGGGTGAAGGTTGGTGATTTGATTCCAGCTTCACCCAGTGCAGACGTCAATATGTGCTTGTGCAAGACACTTTTCCAATTTCTATGTTGGTGTGATTTGTGTAAGGGTTGAAAAGGCTGTAGGCTAGTGGTATGGCTGGGTATGGCACATCTCCATCATTCTGCCCTGAGACAGCTGTGCTTTACCATAATGCATTATAAACCATAAAAATAATGCTCTATAAACCAAATCCACTAGCATCACTAATACTTTTTACGTCACTTAAAAGCATGGCATCTTTTTAGAAGTTGTGACAGGTATTTTGTGAATATCTCAAAAATACATAGCCACAAATATGTAAGCTGATTGTGTCTCTTCCTGTTGTGCGTTTGGCTGAAGGCTTAGATCCTCACAGCCAGCGCACCCACAGTCCTCACTGCGGGGGGCGGGTCATAGCTCTGCAGGTGGGATATAGTTGAGTGTGTGAGTTTGTGCGACTCCGTGGTTGTGTGCGGCGCGCTGGTTAAGGCCGGTAATGCCGTTATCTCCGACACCCAGCCCTTTGGATTGGTCTATCAACATTCCGGTCACACGTTCCTCAGATCGGCCTCCCTCGCTTCGTGGTTGAGTCCGACTTCAGGTTATTGTAGCCGTAATGACCCGCCAGCTCCCGGCACAGGCAAGCAAATCAAACGCACCTCATATATCGCCCCCCGGAGAGAGGCGTCCCGCGGTGCAGCAGCGGAGAGCAGTGCAGCGATAATACCCCACGTCCATTATTCTAGGCTCAGTCTCCGCTTTCTCTTCCTCCCTCCATTAACCCCGCGAGCTGCTGCACCTCCGTTAGGCTGGGCTCGGTGTTAGAGACATGTTCTCACCTCCACATGCTGTCTGTCTGATGACCAGCTTTGTTCATTAGAGAATCCCACCACAGACAGGGTCAGCCTTGCATGCAGTCATTAAGACATATTGCAGCCAAAAGAAAATGAAAATGTAATTTGGGAATACTTTGGGAATTGTTTATGAATTTAATATTTTTATATAGGTGAAAAATACTGACTTATTTTACTGGGGTGTTTCTCAGATTAGACCTGTGCATGACCCTTTAAGGCCCTCTTTTCCCTGACTGACCACGCCCACTTCACTACTACAACCTATCCTAATCCACCTACCTACATATTAAGATGTTTTCAGCTCGTGAGACGATCAGTGCACCAGTTTATATTTAAGCTATATATTGTTTATTGATTAATCCTGGTTAATACATTTATTTTGCTGCATAGATTTAACGCCCAAATCCTAATGATGCAGACACTCATTGGGGCCACATTATTTACAGTTTTGTTGGGCTGAAATAGAGTGTGATAGGACCAAACTGATGGTGTGAATTCAAGATAATTGCAAAAACGCAACATCGCACCAATTCAACAATTTAAATTACCCCCAGACATAGCTGAGCTGGTCTGTTCATATATGTGTTAATATGTGTTTAAGTGAGAGATGTCCAAGTGTGAAATACCTTATTATGTGAGGCTAATGTGCGTCCAAATAACATACATTAATTCACACATATACTCTTCACACTTACAGAAGTATGGGCAGTGTGCTAATGTCCATTTCACACTCCCCCCACAAGCCACAGGTTCTTCTCACTCTCCATGTAACAAGAAAAATGATTCCACAAGAAAGACCCTGCTCATCTTGGGAAACTATACTTTCTGTGTATGGACTCTCGGCCAATCACATTCTACTTCTAAAACCTCTTGGCCAATCAAAATTCAGCTCTTTAAATTGTTCCTCTGCACTGCAGCAGAACCACCCTTTACTCTTTTCTATCTTGACCTTAGTAGTTGTACCATCTCATCCATCGCCACCTCAGGTGCAGAGCCATCTCACTATTCTCCATCACCAACTCAGCAATACAATCATTTCTCTTTCCTCCATCATCACCTTAGCGTTAGCAGAACCATCCCACTCCCCTTCATCACCATCTCAGAAGCATCTCATTTCCCTTAATGCACCCATATGACTCCCCTCTACCTCATCACCACCTGAGCAAAATATCTTCATCCTCCTCCATCCCCACATCAGTAGAACCATCTAACTCTCCTCCACCCCATCACCATCATCAATAGTACAACATTGCTATGTCTGATTAAATTATTTAAGTCTCTTCTGGTTGAATTCATGTCTGTTTTCGAGGCCAGTAGCTCTATTTTCATCACAACCATCTGACCCTCCTCTACCCCATCACCACCTGAGCAGAACCATCTCACTCTCCTTTGCTCAATTCCTAGTTGAGCAGCAAAACTGTTTTACTCTCTTCCTACATCACCCCATCACCACCTTTCCTCTAAATAAACAGTAGCACAATATCCCTTTCTCTGAATACTTCAATGACCCTACTTTTCCTCCATCTCCACCTCTTCTGCTCCAACATCTCACTGTAGTCACTCCCTTCTCCTCTGGACACAACTACACAATCCAAGCCTGAACTAATGACAGTCATAACTCTCTGAAACGTCACCTTGGTTTCATCCTCGCTCTCCATCACCACCTCAGCAGCAGAACCACCTCACTGTCCTCTACCGACTTATGCCTGAGTCCATTCTCCACCACCACCATCAGCAGAATTATCTCACTCTCCTTTATTACTGTTTTATCAGCAGAACCATCAAAATACCATCACCCTCCTTTATCCCTATACAGCAATGCCATCTCCCATTCCCCCCACCCCATCCCTACCAGAGCAGAACATCCCTGTCATCCTCTATCACCACCTCAACAGCAGAACCATCACAACTCCCTTCCATCACTACCTCAGCACCACCTCACTTCCCTTCAACCCCAGTTCAGTAAAAGAACTATCTCCTCCTCTGTTCTATCTCCACCCCATTCCGATCCGAGCAGCAAAACTGTATTACTCTCATCACCATCTCCGTCAAGAACCATCTCCTCTACACCATCACTACCTTTGTTGTCTGAATACTTTATTTTACTGCCTTCAGGCTGACATAACATCTTAAATAGTCCACTTTCTTTGGCTAGTGCGACCATAACTCTATTATAACCCTACTTTCCTCCATCTCCACCTCTTCTACACCCACCATCTCACTGTAGTCACTCCCCTCTCCTCTGGACACAACTACACAATCCAAGCCTGAACTAATGACAGTCATAACTCTCTGAAACGTCGCCTTGGTCTCTGCCTCTCTCCCATTCTCTCCCACGGCAGCTATTACCGGCCCATTCCGCTCACTCTGCTGTAGCCGGCTGCCGGGGAAAAAAACTATGTGGAATAAAATGGAGATGCACAGATGTCAGAGCCGCACATTCTCCATCTGTCGCTTTCTCCTTGCACCAAACTTCCATTTTTGTTCCTGGCTTTCTCTGTATTAAGGCTGCACAATGTTAGACAATCGTGTGAGGTGCAATTACTGTGTTGGATATTGCAATGTGATAGAATAGGAGGATTTTTGGAAAGCCGTAGTTTTCACTTGCAGCAGATTTGTTAGGACGAAGCCAGAACTAAATCAGGATTGGCAACCAGGACTAAGGCAGAGCTAAACCAGGACTAAGGCAGAGCTAAACCAGGACTAAGGCAGAGCTAAACCAGGACTAAGGCAGAGCTAAACCAGGACTAAGGCAGAGCTACACCAGGACAAAGGCAGAGCTACACCAGGACTAAGGCAGAGCTACACCAGGACTAAATCAACAAAAAATAAAACAGAACTTTACACAATCTATCAGGACTCAAAAGCAAAGCTAACTTAATGACTAAACTGGGGACTACATCAACACTAGAGCTGGTCACAACATCAAATATGAGATAGAAAAAAACATCAAATTACTGAAATATATTTAGTGTTTTGTAATACAAATATTGTGGGTTCTGGCATTGTGATAATCATTCATTCACACAGGTCACACCTGGATCTAAACTGGAACTAAACCAGGACTAACTAGGTCTAAATCAGGACTAAACCAGGCCTTTTTTCAATTAGGTTACATTACACTTACATTTCAGACTCTCCTTCAACACTAAGCAAAAGTCCTCTCAGATAGAAGGCCGTAACATTATACATTTTGGATATATTTACCTGAATTCCTGTTGTTGGGGCGTGGTGGATCTTGTTTCTTCGGAGGCAACCCATACGGACCTACGGGAAAAAACAAAAATCACAATGAGTGTGATCTCAGCCAGAAATGGCCATAAAAAGACCATATTGGCCAGATTTGGAAAGGCAGTGTATGAAACTAAAAAGAGGCAGATTTTTTTGTTTTTGGCCAAAGTGAATTTACACAAGGCCACAACGGCTTGTAATGTGGAGTTGCTAAATCGCGCCATCTGTCTAGCTAGCCCTGAGTAATTGTGACGGTATTAAAGCGTGTCTGTGCTACACATGCCAGCACACTCGCAGATGCTGCCATTTTGGAAGTGCCACTCCTTGATGCTCAAACTAAGGGTTCACAAACATTCGATTTTCTTTTTCACTATAGCCATCTGGATGAGAGAGGTAGGGTCCAGAGTGGTTTCCACAGAATACAACATGGCTCAGGTGGTAGAGAAGGTTGGCAGTGGCCCATTATGTAGGTGTTTGCCCTGTAACTAGAGGGTAGCCGGTTCGAATCCCCGCCAGAGGGCAAACTCATTATGTGCCTGGGCAAGACACTTAACCCACATTGCCAATGAGTGAATGTGGTTGTGTGATTGGTGTTTAGTGGTGGTCGGATGGGCCATAGGCGCAGACTGGCAGCCACGCCTCTGTCACACAAGTAGCCTACCACTGTGACTGAGGAGTGAATGCAATTGTAAAGCGTCTTTGGATGTTGAGAAAAGCACTATATGAAACGATACATTATTATTATTATTATTATTATTATTATTATTATTAATTTCCGCTACAACTAGTCTATAATGCAGTTGTGTCCTTTGGCATAGCACCCAGTTTAATGACATGGATGTGTAAGTGACATCGGGGGGTGTGTTTGTCAGAGAGCCCGTAGGTGTTGTAAGGCTGCCCCATGTCGGCTGTGGCTACAAAGGTAATTTACCACCTTCCATTAGGGATCGCATGTGACTAGATACTATCCAAGCAACTATGGGCTTTATTCACACTTGACAATGGTCAGTAGATCACAAGACTGACATAGAGACACAGCACATCAATTCACTCTCACATCAGTTCAAACCAGTCACCAATTCTTCAATTCCGTGGGTCGTGGAAGGAAGTAAGAACCCACAGTAACACGGGGAGGACATGCAGACTACACCCAGGCTGAGTGTATTGCTAAATCTATTACACAGGGTTCACTATCTCTCAGTGTAGTATGTAAGGGGACACTTTATATTATTGAGCTATAATGGACCTGATAAAGAAGCACTCGACACTGTACAAACTGGCTGTATGTGCACCACTCCCATCGCTATAACTTCGGCGGGCTGACATTTGGACAAGTGCTGTGCTATTGGCCCACGCTCCCTCGTGACCAAACACAACTTAGGGGCCAGATCGATAAGAAGGCGGTGTGTGTATGTGTGTGGTAAGTGTGTGGCAGTTGGGATGGATAAAGAATAGAATGAGGATAGACAGCCCAGTGCATGGCGATGTGTCCTCTGCCGTATCTCATCGGGGATCACCAGCAGGCGGGCGGGCGGCTTATTTAGACGACAAACAGCGCCGACGTGACCTTTCGGCAGCGCGGCAGATAAGAGCCTATGGACCGGAGGGGTGGCTTAGTGGGTGGGGGGTGAAAAGTAAATGGAAAGTGAAAGAGAGGTGATGAGTGATGGAAGCAGAAAACTAAGAGAAACTAGGTAAGTGGTTCAGGTGGGAAAGCAGATCGTCCTAATGACAAGGTTGACAGTTTGATTCCTAGTCAAAGCAGTGCCACCTGACTGTTCAGTTGAGTCCTTTGGCAGGACACTTACTTTTCTTATCTACCTTGCTGGAAATGTATGAATGTGATAGCGTGAATGTTCTTGATATCTGACAGTCTGCCCCAGGCCAGCTGTGGCTTACCACCACCAGTTTTGAGCACACATTTGCATGCCTATTTTGAAAAATATTCCTTCAAACCTACATAAGTGATTTCACAGTACAATAGAAGCTTCATTCATTGCAGTTTTTAATATCAATGATTACATCAGTTTGTATTCTGTGTTTAACTGTGTCCTTGATTTGTTCACTCCACAGTCACATGCTCATGATGGCAAGTTTCGCCACAACTGCCCTGGGATAGACTAACCAAGAAGTGGCAGCAATACCACACTTATGGCCTTTCAGACCCTACCCTAAATCTAATCCCTCACCCCAATAGCCATTAGGAATTTAAAATGGTGTTTTTTAGCATCTTACTCATGCATAAAGAAGAACCATTAGGGACTAAGTATGGATTAATTTGACCTGCGAGGCCAGGACAAACAGGTGACCTCAATTTACTACCCAGTACACATACTTAGGTGTAGTGTACACTTCCATTGCACCTTGCTGACTACGCGGATGGTTAATTCTGATAGACGCTCAGATAGTGAAAGTGTGAATGGTGCATTTGTGTGTCAGGTTGGTAGTGTTTGTGTTTGAGGGATGAAGGGCAGGTGCCTATTATGTGTCGAAATGCACAGGTTAACAAAAAAATGCTGAAATAAACCAGTTTGGAAAAGGTCAGGGTGAGTTTTTGCAAACAAATTACAAAATGTCTGACATTGACAGGTTGTAGTCGCAGTACATTTCTGGTGACATTGAAAAGACCAGCAGGGGTGTAGCATTAGTGAGTGCAATAAGGGCATTTCTATGGGGCCCAGGAGGTGTATGGGGCCCCACTAAAAGTTCTTACAATCTATATCAGTATGTTATGTTGATGAATGAAGACTGAGAACTTACTTTGTCCCACTTTGAGGACCACCTTCATTCCTTGAGTGGCACACACTCCTCCTCTCATGCTGTCCAGGCCTTGACGCGTCCCGTCAGATGTAGCTGCAGACAGAAAACAATTGGTCAGAAACACGATAAAATACAAATACAAAGAAGAAGAATACATTTGTTTTGTGACAAGGGAGCAACAAGAAATAAAATTCCCTAGAGCAGGGGTGTCCAAACTATGGCCCGGGGCCAGATGCGGCCCGCAGAGCAATTTTTTGTGGCCCTCAGACTTACCTCTCAATTGGCTCAAATGGTCTTGTTTACTGCATTTGATTCTACATAATCCAGGTCTACTTATCTGGGTGGTTATTGTTGTAATATAGAGGGACAATAAGTGAATAAACCTGAACCTGAACATAAGTGAAGTCAGAAAACAGATACAACTGACGGGGACTTTTGGTGAAGCGAAATCGGTCACCTCAGCAAGTGGCACTCCTCAGTATATACTGTATTTCTGACATGTGGCCCTCAGTGAAAAAAGTTTGGACAACCCTGCCCTAGAGCCAATGGTAGCAACTATGGGCCCCAGGTGGGGAAGCAAACACAAGATATACACAGAATCTGCCTTTCTGTATGGGTTATGTTTGCAGACTTCACTTGCAAAGAGATACAGTCAGGTGCATCTATCAAAGTCCATCTCTCAAAGTCCTGTCTTCCAAGTCATGTCCACCACCCCAACAGGGCAGCAATGATATCAACAGATTCCACAAACATCAGATGTCAGTCCAACAGCGCATCAGTCACAACCTATATTTGACAGAATGTGACCAGCACACCTCCTGTCCCAACCCCAGCTCTTCTCCTCGGGGCCTCTGTCACATCTGTTCCCTCCTTCAGACAGAAATAAGTTTGTTTAAAAAATTACTATGACAGCTCTCAGAATGAAACCTCTTTAATTCACTCATGTCGTATTTCAGGCAGGGGCAGACTGGTTGAGACATTACAGCCATACCACACCTATGATCTGTCTAAACACACAAAAACCCACAGTAATGGTTGGTGAAGTGATTGGAGTAATCGATCATACTTTGCCATCTGACTGAAACTGACTGGAAACTTGAATACTGACGTTTGGTGATAAGTCGCCTGTATTTGTGGTAAGTTTAGCCACAGTTGCCCTAGCGCAGACTGACCGAGAGGTGGCACCCATACCACACCTACAGGCTTTCCAACTAGCACAAAAACACCAATCACAAACACACATGCATACATAGTCAAGTTTGGTGTCTTGCCTAGGGACAGTATGAAGTGGTTGGAGGGGCAATCGAACCACCAACCTTCATGCTAGGGACGACTTGTACTGCCTTTAGACCCACTGCCACCCCAAGATTTGGTTATCTTTTTGTGACAGCTTACATTTGAAAGGAGCAAAATTCCCCTAAAATTGACCACTGCACTAAAAAGCATTCTCCCTCGGTGTCTTGCCTTAATGTTTTTTACTGTAACAGAGAGCCATTAGGCGCTGACAGACACTCAGGGACAAAGTGAAGTAATGGCCCGCAGCAGAGGACACTGAGTTTTATTGGTAAAGTTAACTAAAGGTTATGGAGCCAATTCTCTGTAAAGCCACATAAACAAGAACAATAAAGGTGGACTCAAAAATATGCTAAAAACATGCAACCTACGGACATCTGAACACGCATTTTAGGACCTTTAGGATTATTTACATTTTGGCCAAATGTGGGCAGATTACCAGTATCGGGTAAGAGGGTGTACATGTCACAGTAAACCCAGGAACCAGGAAACCGGTTAAACAAATGAAGATTTTTTTTTTACATACTCATAACCTTTGTATTTTTCTCTTTTTATTATTGTACTTTTTTATTATATGTTTATTATATTGTTACTTATCTTTTTTTTGCACATTTTTTTCTTACCATGTACTATTATTGCATGCTACTAATACTTCATGACTATCTTAGCGAGTCTAACGGTTCTTCCGATCCAAAGCATTTCATTGCATTTTTTGACCCTGTGTTGAAACCTGAAACATACAAAAATAGCATATACGCATTGCATTTTGAGGTCATCTTGTTTACTTTTGTAACTTGAAGCTGGAAGCAGGTGGCATTTATATTGTATGAATACTTGTTGGTACTCAGACCTGTGTCATATGCCTGTTGTAGCAGTGAACGGACTCTCAAACTAAACTTAGGTTAACTCTTTTGGATTCTAGACAGATATACAAGCATACAATCTTGTATTTGGAAAGCCACAAACAAACCAAATTTGGCCTGAAATGTAAAAAACAGAAGGAAGTCATGAAGATATTTGAAGAAATACATCTGAATTCTGAATAATAAAAGTGCCTGGAGACGACGTTTTAAATCAAATGCAGTTTATAAGGTCTGAAATATCAGCATAATAATAATAATAAAGAAACTCACAAATGAAAGAGATGAGCACAGGGTTATTAAATGCTGGTTGGACTCGTGTCCCAGAAAGTATTTGGATATAGAAGATAGTTTGATTCTTTTAACTTATTTCTTAAGTCAGACCCGTGTAGCATTTAAAAACAAATGAATGAAATCCACTGCATTTTAAATAAGATAAAGTATCTGCTTCTATTGATTTGCTATCTGACACCTCCCCAGAGACCATTTAAATAGATTTTTGGAGAGAAAATACAGTCCAGATGTATCAGCTGCACAAGTTTGTTTTACAAAGATTATTCTCCATATTATACAGGCCCCTTTGCAAATGCCTTGTCTGCAGTACACATATTTAAACTTTTGTCCCATATGTGTACATACAGTATACCATTGCTCATAGGGTTATTTAATGCATTTAGGCTTTGTTTATTCTTCCAATAGTGCTGTTGCTTCTTCTAATAGATTATCTCATATGGGAGTGTGGTTATGCATTGTATTGTTACTGAGATTGCCCGCACAATTTGAAGTAAATTATAGTATAAACTAAATAGAAAACAAAAAAGTAAACTGGACTGTCTCTCTATATTGTTTCTGGGGTATGGTCACTGGCTCTCTTCAGCTCACCTGAAATGTGCTCAATGTGGGACTGACTAAACAAAATGCTCTTGATGTCGGTCTGCCCCACTCTGCTGCCCACACCTCTGCCCACAGCCACTTCACGCTGCTACCATGTTATGCTTTTATGATCATTTTATAGTATTGGCCTAGGCTTTAATCACTCCTGGGGGGATGTTCTTGTACTTGGCATTTTCAGATACATTTTTTCAGTTATTGGATTCTAATAAATTGTGATTGAGTGTACATAAACATTGAAGTGCTGCAGTTGTATACAAGCCTATAGCCCTAAAAACAGAATTAGCTGTTGTGGATGAAGCGAAATGTTGGTTATTACTGGGTAAAGGCAGATTAATTACGTCTTGACAGAGCCTGCAGAATAGTTACACACACTGGTCACTTTATTAGGTACACCTGTCCAATAACAGAATACAGATGTTGTGAAGATGACTTGTTGAAGTTCAATCTCAGCATCAGAATCGGAAAAGAGACATAAAGCGTTGGTTCCAAAAAAGCTGCCCGAAAAAGTATGATTTGAGAAAAGATTCAATGAGCGTCAGTTTGATAGAGGAAAAAAAAGATGTGTAGAGAAGAGTTATCAAAGAGGATCCATAACTAACCACTTGTTACAACTATGGTCTGCAAGAAACACACACAAAGTAACACACACAACACACCAATCTTGCAGCATGACCAAACCAATGGGGTAAATCATGGTTCATCAATAAAGTGGGCAATCAGTGTGTGCCAGACTCTAAAGGTGTAGTTGTTTTGTTATTTATCTGACCCTGTTCTATGATGTAAAGTAGGTAATCTGTCATAATTATTATTTTACTCTAGTCCCTCCCCTGGCCTCTATAGCAACATCAAATTGAGTTTGTGGGATACCTATTTGACCAATAGTAGTCAAGTTTTATTTAGTCCCTCCCCTGGCTTCTATACACACTACAGAGGACATAGTGGTTCATTTTAAGTACTTTTTTAACATATGTATTACATCTTTAACTATTGGACATTAAAACAACAACTTGAGGATAGGAACTAAACATCTTCTTGTTTATGCACTAGAAATGATCATGATTCAATGACTAAGAACAAATAAGAAGTAAACCAGAGCCTGTTCTGACTGTTGATTGTGACCTTTGACCTTTAAATGCTTGATTCTCAGAGTTGGCGTGACCTTATCGACTTTTAGGACAACTAAATTCAAACTGCAGGCTGTTAGCGTCACTGATCAGGCCATACAGTAGCCTTCAACTACATTAACATCACAGTCAGCATTCAAGTCTATTCTACAGCAGTTTACATTATGTGAACACATGCTGAAGCTATTGTTGCAGATTCAAGACAAAAGACATATTTTGGCTTTTTATGTGTAGCATGTAGGAGTTTTAAATATGACACACTCTTGCAAGTCCAGGGATGACTCATAATATTTTTATAATAAAATTATTGGCAACTCAAGATAAAGGGTGGGAGTAGAAGACTTGGGCTAAGACATGGATACGATGCGTCCTGGTTTGTTCTTTGTAGAAAACCCTTTAGCAGGTGGTGTATGCTGTAAAGCATATGCTAAGATTATAAATGACTACTATAAATGCCACGATAACTTGAAGTCCTGCTGACGTTTCTGGTTAAACTATTGTTCCCATGTTGTCCAGATGAGGGCAGTACACTTTAACATTTGCAGTAAATCATGTTGTGGCTGTAGTGCTCAGAGAATCCACTTGATGGCAGCAGGAGAGCAGGCAAAAGGACTTGTCTCTGCTCAGGCGTGTTTTCTGTGTTTTCACAGTCCTGCTTCATTAAACAGCCACGAACCACTAGGCATGTGTGGGAATCAGCATATACAAACGAATACGTTTAAAAACAATAAACATTTTGGTATTGTTAGGACGTGAAGTGTTGTGGTTTGAGAATACATCAGAGATCAGTAACCCACAGGAAGGCGAGCCCATGTTTTCAACAAGAGTGTACTTATTTATTTTAGCAGCAACCTGATGGTCTCTTGATGACACCGAGTCTAGAATGCCTAATTAGCCAATGGTTTGTTTTCCATGGGTTTATTGCGCAAGAAGGCCACTTATTAAAAGGACGTGCAAATATTTTTTGATAACCTGCGTTAATTTAACAGTCAGTAAAATACTATAGGTCAACATTAACTACCAGCGTTTGAGAATAGTAAACTATTTGTCTATTTCAGTTGTTAGCCTACATTTGTTGTCGTAGAGTTTGGCAATGTGGATTGTGAAGAATGAAAGATTAGAAAACCTGGTAATTTTGACACAATGATCAATGCAGTGATGTTTAAACAGGCTTGTTTAGGTACACAGAGTTCACATTTTAGCCCAACATAATGAACAAAGACGTTAGTGAAACAGCAGCTTCTGTTTAACAAGGGAAATAGACTAATGACTTTATACGTAAAAGGCTCAAAAGTGCGCAATGGCTCACATTTTACGAAAAGCAAAAAAACACTCACCAAATGTCTGCCACATTCCCCACATGAAATATGCTTTATAAAATGTATTAAAGTTAAAAATCAAAATATTAATACATGTACAGTGACCCTGAGAAGCACAGGGTTTCACAACAGATCTATTATTGCATTTTCTTTTCTAAAAAAATATAAACAATAATACATTTGATATAAACTGGCTCATTAACAATGTTCTTAATTATTCAGATAGTTCAAATAGTTTGGAGAAAGATATACATTAAAAGTAGGCTATTATAGGACAACTCTTGCTGTATTTTGACAGAGATAGTTCTCATGGGAGAGTTTTGGCAGCAGCTGTAGGTGTGAGGCTTGGTCCTGTTTAAATATAAACGCGCATGAAAGTGCCGGACAGTTTTCACTGCACTCAAATAAACTGAGCAACAATTAAAACAGGTCTAATCCGAATTTCAGATATGATTTTATGTTTCCTGAGCGAACGTTTAAGAATGTGTTCTAATTGCATATAGTAAAAATCTATAAAGTTGAAGGAGGCGCGGAATAAAATGCTTTTGCAAATGAATAAATGAATGAATGTTTCGTTTACATGTCTGTTGGCCAATACTTTTACTCTGTTCCCTACTAACTTTAACAGAGCTCACGGTGTTTATTTATATTATTTTATTTTTGACATTCTCATTGCAATGGCGAGTGCTACTAAAGCAGACAGCCGTTCACCAGCAACTTTGGATGATTTATGATTATATATTTATATATATATATTTATGTTGTGATTAATTTCAGATCACAATTATCTATAGGAAGGAGTCCACTATTGGCGCATGTAATTAGTTTAATTCTGAACTTAAGTAAAGAGCTCCCTTCATTAAAATACTGAAATAACTCCAGCGTCTCATTAAGCGCCATTGACCGCATTAGATCTAGGCTATTTGAATATTGGCGCGACGTGGGGGCTGGGTGTGCCAGTGAGAGTTCGTGCCTGGACGTGGGCACTATATTTTCTTCCTGTTCCGCCTTCATGCTATACTTCAATTTATAGAAATGCAGCTAAAGTTTTGAGTTGTATGTCTTGCACCAGGGCTGGGCCACGGTCACGCGTCAGTCTTGGGCGTTGTGTGTGCGCGCCCGCTGCCTCGATGTTCACTCAAGCGCCGGTTGATGGTGTCTGGACTGGCAGCGGTAAAACAATGGGGAGATGCCGAGGGTGGTTTACTGCTGTCGAAAATCTGAGACGTATGTGACCCACCACCAAAGACCGTCTGCTTCTCACGGCCCGGGTGCCACCAACACACCCCACTCTCCCGCGCATGGCAAAATATTATCAATCACAAAACAACCAAAATAGACCTATTAAAGTTAATTTGCTGGAACTTCCAAAACAATAGATTTAGTTGGATTTATCACATTGTCTATAAAACTGTCAATTAAATCTGCATAAAATATGAATTAACCTTTCCTTGATGGTTTTAACCCCACAGTCAACTTTAGGTTTCACTATTTGGATGCTTGTCTGGACAATGTTTGGCCTCGAGGTTCAATTTCATTGTTTTGGGCTGATGTTGTTAACAGAAATATGCAAAGTTATTATTTGACTATTTACTTCATCCACTTATTTTTAATCATTCTGGCCATTATCAAATGCAACAATCTTTACCATGGGCTATATGCACTAACAATTTCATTTAAAGATTGTGTTTCGTGGGGTTGACCATCACTTTTGGTCCAGTAAAATTGAGTTTCACTTAAATTGGAATTGAATATTGCATTTGGTGTCTGTGATTTTTCAGGCATTTAAAGAAGTTAATGGAGTGATGTAGAAATGGACTTGCCTGTACTTGCCAAAAATACGACTATGGCCAGTTTCCTTGATTTAGTAAATGAACAACTAGTCTTTGTTAGTGTATCAAATAGTTAAATTACAAAAAGGCCCATGTCAACGTTCAAATCTCGTTCGGTTAAAGTGGTGCTCACTATAAAAGTTCCTGAACGTCACAATTACCATTCGTTTTCAGTAGTGGTCTCCTCACCAGTGCAGGTGCCTTGAGTCTGAGTGTGGACTTGCAGCTGAAGGTTGGAAATCCGTAACAGCTTAAAGAGAGATAATGTGCTCCACTTTTGTGCAGCCTTCGTTTGCACTCAAGTCCTGAAATTCACATAAATGTAACTCTAATATAAAAGATATGAAAACTCAATACAACATAAACATCTCCCCTGTTTTATCTGAACATGCCACTTCATGCATTCACCAATATGGTTTCCCCCTAATGCAAGACAAGGGAATGGATCCAGATTTTGATTTGTAAGCAGTTGAATGTTTTTTTTTTTTGTCTGCTTTAAACCAGACTCATTTTTCTTCAAGTTACCACCGAGCTTTGGTAAGGCAAAACAATCTAAGTTGAAGTCTGAGCAATGCACCCTAATTTTGGTGCAGGTTGGAGACTTGAGGGTCATTGAGACTGTGAGACCAGACATTTGAAAACTTTATGCAAATGGAGAGTTGGTCTGGGCTCTACATACAGACATATTGAGACTTGAGTGTATAATGGCTTATACTTAGACCTGTGTTCAGCTGTGATTCTCATGATAATCAGTGTCTTGAGCAATGTCTACAAGTGAACACAGCAAAGATCACCTGCAAATAATGTACCATAAAACTCCAAATATACACACTACATAGTTGCTGTAGAAATGTGTATAACACAAAATGAATAAAGTCATCCTCATAAAATGTAATGTTTGAAAAAGAGATTTAATCAATGTCAGACTGAACCTGTTGGATTGAAGACATATATATACAACACTGAGTCAAGTTCAGGTTCATATGCTTTGGTTTTACCTCCAATTTCAGGATACAAACACATGGCTTTTAACCTAATATACAGCCAATATAATGTAGCTCTATGGTCTATGAATACAATTCTGAAGGCAAAAAAGGCCACCGTTTATCTTTACAATCTTCCATTGTTCTTTATTATGACTAGTAGTAAGTATATATGAAGCCAGTGGGAAATGAGTGTAATCTGTGGCGGGCGGGTGAGTGACGGTGCCACCATGCACTCCTGCATGCATCTGTTGGGGGCGTGAGCGCCGCTGCCATAGGCCTGATTAGAATTACACCACCCGCCTTGCATAATATCACAGCGTTGAGAGGGTGGGAACCGCGTTACCTCACTGACTCACGAGGGGGTGGGCCTTGGACAGCTTATATGGACCCGGACAAATGAGATGTTACACCATTTGGAGAGGCTTCAGCGCTGGAGATGTAACCAAAAGCCCCTAACTCCCCTTCAGGCTGAGGGGAGGACGGGGCTGCACGAGTGGAGGGCTTGCGTGAGAAATGCGCGGAGAACAACATGAGGATCCGTTATCAAAAATGGACGGGACCGGCGGGACGTCACGATGCGTCGTCGCCACAAAACGCGTAATACGGCTCTGATTTGGCTCCATGCTGCACGTCCGGAGAGTCCGCTGTGTCTCTTGGTCACTGCCGCCCACCCTGCTGCATCTGGAGGACCTACAGTAAGTACAAGGCATTTTTACGAGCACAGTGTGTAGCTATTACACACACAAGTTTATTATGGAGACACAGAAAGAGCGCAGTGATGTGTTTGTGTTGAGCTGAAGCGCACGAGGAGGACATGTCTAACCCTATTGTCACATAAGTGCGTGAACAAATGGCATTCACACTGTGTACCGTGGACTGTTCTGTGCTGTGTGTTTCTAGATTTTACGCGCTGCAGCATCACACAAAGGCTAAACATGTTATTGGCATTTAGCACAAAGACTTTCCGTTGAAACTGCCTGCACCTTGCTTGGCCATATACCTCAAATATGGACAAAGAGGAGAGACTATTGTAATGTGATAAGTTTAAGAATACATTAGGTCCCTTTGTCTAACTCTGGTCACAGGTGCCGCGCTCTCTCCACTTGGCCATACAATTGATTGTTATGACTAATTGTTAAGTCAATCAGTGGTAATCTATTAGACCAGATCATACAGCTATAGCCTATATTATTAACAATTGCAGTTATTATTTGTCAGAAACTTTGCCATTCGTGATTCAAGTTCAATTTACATTTTACAACCATGGCTGTTCAAATCTGAGGCTGTTTTTACTATATGAACTCATTCTGTTAAGTTATCTACTACTCAAAAACACGATTCGATTTGTAATTAGCGTTTAACTTCAACTACTTGCAGGTTCCTCTAAGTAGCGTTCACTGAGTGATAGTGACATTGCAGTGGCTCTTAGCGCAGGCCTCTGTTGGTGGCCACTTGTCTGGGGCTGGTGAACCTCTCCACTACTACATTGTGTGGTTTGGAGTCAACAGATTAGGCTAAACAGGGCCAGAACACGCAGAAAGCAAAGGTGACTTACTGAACATTAAATCCATAGCAGCAGTAGCAGCCGCTCGGTGCATGCTGGGATTATGAGCCATCGAAGCGCACAGATTTCACTCTTACATAAGGCTGGTCTAATCTGAGGATGCTGAGCTCGCACACGCAGCTTCTGTCATAATTAATGCACATTTATAATACGGAGTGCTCAGTCTAATTATACAATGAAGGCATGAGGATTTACAAAGCAGACTGTAACTTTACGCACAGAAAAAACAGGACTTAAAAACAGGATAATCCATGTATGGTTTGTTAAATTGATTCCACAAATCCATTAAATTACAACAGCTCGTATAGGAACGTGTGAAGCAGGATATTATAATCAACAAATGGTCACTACCACTGGATTCACTATTAATGAAGACTCCGTGTGTCCGAGGAAAGATCAGAAATGTATGACTTGTCTGTTTGTGAAGATTATTTTATGAACTTTGAGTTAAGTTCATTAAAAAAATGTACTTGCTCTGTTGGCTGACACCTGCTGTATGCTCAATCTCCACATCAAGATTAGGCCTAATGACGCACTGTCCAACGTGAAGAGGGGCGTGTTCAAACCAAGCCCACTCCACTTAGTTACAAACATATTTCAAACATGTTAAATCAATACACACATGATTTGGGGGAAGAACAAAGTGAACACTAATGTCACAGTTTTACGTGTAAAGCAATTAGGCTATAGTCTGCTTTGGGTTTGACATCAGTTACCATGGAACCAAATTAGTTTGTGACGTTATTATCTCCACGCTGGTCTTTTCTGCCGTTTCACTATTTATCTAGAACGTAACAAATAAGGCTTATGGCTACAGAGATTCCCAATATTACACAATCTGAGAGAATCAAGTTAAAAGCTATATAGGCAGTGGGTTCTCAAGTTTGCCAGGTTTGTGTAGATTTGTGGATACTGACTTCATAATTTGCCAAGTATAAAGATTAAAATATATGATTTATATGATTTAGTAATAGGTCTAATATAATTGATTTATGCCTACGTCATTTTTACTTTATTTAAAAGGGGCAAAACAAGAATAAGACTAATGCTAAGGTCAAGGGTCCTGAGAAAATCAACAAGAAAAATGTGATGAAGCCCCGTAGAAAATCCACTATAGGCCTACGCCAAGTTACAGTTGAACTTCAAGTGTATAGCTTTGCAGGTGCAGGCCCCACTGTCCCAGCTGCTGCTGAATTGGACTAGGTCAGGACCCAGTGGGCAACTTTCCCACGAAGGGCTTTCCCAGAGAAGAGGGAGAAAGATCATTAATTTGAGCCTTTTATGAAGCTCATATGCTGAAAAGCAGAAATGCCTAAAGTAGTATAGGGATTCCTACTACTTTTTGGTGTGTTCAAAATGACAGTGGGCCTACAGCTACTTTACGGGAACGTGAAGTGTTTTGTCAGCGGATGGACATAATAACAGTTAAGACTGTCTCACATTGTTGACTGGCTCTTCATCTGATTATATTTTGTATACAAATTAATATCACATAATTATATTAATTATACAGATACATTTATGTTTTCTTTTCCTTTCCAGAAACGCAAATTATACGATGAAGATGTCGATCGTTGCTCCTCCACCTTTTTCCAGGTAAATCTAAAAAAGTAACAGGCTACATTTCCACCCTTTATTCAGCTTGAGTCATTTGCCATTAACACGCACCAGCCTCATCACGTGACTGTCTTTAATTAACCGTCTGAAAACCTCAGGTAAATCACATGCACCTCTCTCTACGCACGTGGTCCTGCAGCTTTACGCACCAAAGTGAGAGCGGAGCCACGCAGCAGCAGCACGCTGTGTGGAACCAATTGATTACCTCTGGAAATCATTTTAAATCCTTTCGGGATCCTTTATAGAAGCGCACATTTTGCACCGTTTACAACAGCCTTTTATGCTCTTGACAATCTATTAGCGTGGGACATTTTTCACAGCGATATCAGTCACTCCAACCACAAAGATTAGTGACGTGAGCTCATTAGCAGCATACGGCCACACATCACTGTATTATACAATTTTACACCACACAACAAAAAGAAAATTAAGGTTTTATATTTACCTGGACGATTAATACACCTTGAACTTGAAAGGAAGGAAGAAGTGGGCCTAATTGTTCTCATCACGTGGTGTGGGGGAAAGTACATTTAGAGGAATAAATAAAGCCTAACATCTTAATTTATCTGTAAATATTGTAATAGTACAGCATAATCAATTGAATTTCATTATACATATCCGCTATAGGCTATACCAAATATTAATGAATTTGTACATTACGTGTATTAGGCTACACATTTTTCTTAAATGCATCTTTTATTATTTTCAGAGTTTTTCTTTCAATCGGATTGGCCATTTCCACTCAAACATTAATTATGCAATTCACTTATCAGTCCTTTCCGTACATTATTTGTCGAGCTTTAAAACATACCGCCTTTGTTTTACACCCCGTTAACACTCATTACACGTCCACAGTCTGGTCCGGGGCATAAAAGCCGTGTTTCTGAATGTGCCTCGGCCGCACAATGGTCTCCTCCACTCCTGTCGCTTTTGGCACAAGTCCAAATGTATCTTAATGTAATTCATTTGGGTGCGATTCATCTCAGGGCGTCTCGAGAGCAGATGTCGGACAATGTACAGCGTGTTTAATGTACTTTTTGTGATGGTTGTTTTTTAGCACTCACTCCGTCCTAACATTTTAAACGAGGTGTGCATTTTCCCCTCTTCGTTTGTGCAGGAAGCTGTGGCCTAGTTTTTCCAGGGATCCTGCTGTAGTTTGTGTGTGTCTGTGTGTGTACGTGTGTGTACGTGTGTGTTTGTAATTAGCCATCACACCTCGGTGCTTTAATTGAAATGCAGTGATCCCCGTGACGTAAGAGGAACGCAAGTGTTTATGGGAAAAAGATGGAGGCTGGTTTAATTATAATTTCAGACACACACAGACACACACACACACACACACACACACACACAGACACACACACACACACACACACACTGACACAATCAGACATTTGGCGTAATGGCCTTTTTTTCTCCATTCAATTTAGATTTTTTAAATAATTTAATTCGTTTCACGTTTTTCAATGAAACTATAGTCTATAATAATTTCCAGTATAGTATTGGACTAATAACAATTATAACTGCAATGATACAGCAGTTTATTTGAACTCTTTTTAGTCAAAGTGTGTTTAAAAAATATAGAAATTTCAAAGAATGTCCTATACCTAATAAGGCATAGGTCTTACAGTCGGATCTGTTTTGGACAATACTGAACTTTTAATCAAATGCTCCAAAATACTTCTCATATGGTCGATCCACTTTGCCCTGTAGTCTTTGAATACATTTGTCATTAAAAAACTCCATATTATAGATACATCACTGTGTCATCCTTCTGTTTTAGGATGTTTCAAAAACTCAACACAAAGATTAAAACATGAACTAATCTCGTTATTACATTTTCAGCTTTTGTTGTCTTGGGCAATCATTATTACTTTACATAATTCTACACTAAGGGAAATATGCAGATGTTGTGACTGTGAGCACAGAGAGATGGTCTTGAAAAAGACACTAATTCAATGTAATGAATTTTCTTTTTTCATCTTAGTTTGTTAAATCTTGTTGATACTTACTGTAAACGTATGGCTTGAGGAAGCAGCATTTTCTCTGTAATAAAGCCTATAGGAAACCAGGGAGTATTTTCAAGGCTTACATTATGTTCAGTGTTTGGCTCTTGGCTGGAAAAAGCATTAAGTCGTTTGATGCTTTTGCTTTGAAGATTTACCCTTCCCAGAGTGTTAAAATTATTTCACATTTGACTGTAAAATGTAATACCCCTCCATATATTTTTTATATTACCTGAAATGGCATCAGTGCTTACATTTTCAAAGGGATTTTCCTACAATATTTCTCTTTTAAAAGACAGTAAATTATTTCCCTCGGGGCCATTTCATCTGCGGCTCGTGATGCCCTTGTAAAGAGCTTTTGTTGTCTTTAGCTCAGTGAACAGTCACACACTAATGTTTTGTTTTGCTTTGCTTTTCTATAAGGACTCATTCGCATTTCACCCATATAAAAACACTTAATAGCTTGGAAAATGCATTTTCCCAGCAGTATCTCTTTTGCAAATCTTTAGTCATGCTTGTTTTTCATCCCATTTCACCCAGGCATAAGACCAATGTGATAAATCATCTTCTTTAAACTCAAAAATGATGTTGTTCTTGTAAATGTACATATTTAATGTAGTATTGGGGGGGCTGCTTGAATAAACAGGCTTTGTTTTGGTGGATTAGTCCTTTTAAGTGCTCTGTCTTCCTCTCATTGCGTGTGTCCCTGTGTGTGTGTGTGTGTGTGTAGGTCTCAGCTGGAGGTTGTGCATCGCTGTGTGTCGAGACGTTGTAGGCAGAGGGGTTGTCTGTTATCTTTGGTTATCTAGCTGTATGAGTGACGTACATTCTTCATAAAGCTAGATAACCGAAAGTAACAAGAATCCCATTACATGCCTGCACAGCTGCATCCGACAAAAACAAACTTAAAAAAAAACACGACAAACATGGACAGTCAAGATGGACACTGATGACTTTAAGGTAAACTATTTAATGTGTGTTCTAAGATGTGTTGTATTGAGTTTTACAAGTATCAAGTTTCAGCGCATTTGAAGCCTGGCCACGGTTTTAATTACACAAAGTGGAATAGATGTAAATGAATGTGCTTCTATTCAAATTATTTCTCAAAAAAGGCCAATAAATGAGCAGTCCACACAATCAGACCATCAGAGAATCAGGTTTATTCTAAAGATGGGAAGGGTGTGCTTTATACTATAGAGTCTTCTGTATTGTACACATGGAAAAGTAAGGAATGCTAAAATAGCCTAGGCTTAAAGTTACCATAATCAATATGTTTTAATATTTTTAGGTTATGGCAATACAATAATATAATAATAATAAAATCATAATAAACATGTGAATGAAAACTTGATATTAAGAGTTTACTTTCTACTCAAATATAGTCATATCACTTCAGCCATTACAGCTAGTATTTTAAAACTGGTTTGAAGTTGGACTCACGGAATACAATATAAAGGCACATACAAGAAACTGAGGCCTCACTTTGGCCCAAGGGTCGAATGCTGCTTGTCATTCTCTATATCTCTCTTCCTCTTTTTGCTCCTTATTTAATGCAAACTCAAAATACTTGCAAACCAGGAAGGTATGTATTATTACAGCACAATTAACATTTTGTCTAAAACGAAGTCCGGCCTATAAAATGAAGGCAGTACAATCTCACTGCATCCTATACATTGATACCATAAGATTTACTTAAAAACTTAGATTGCCACTGAATCAATATACATTTGTTAAATTAATTAAGAAAATGCACAATTATGGAAAAAGCTAACCGGGGCAATATTTTTCAACAGTTTATATTTTGCATCTGTCAGCTGTCTCATATCCAACACCATAGTTGCTTCAAGCTGTTCTGTTTAGCCCCAGTCTGTATATAATTAGGCTTTCCTGACATTTCATTCACACAATTAATGACATTTCTGTTTGCCTGCAACTAGAAACCTGTACAGAAACCTATTGTGTCTTACCATTACATCCATACAGTCGATTAAAACATCGAAGCCTCTAAGACAGAGCCATACATAATGACGACTAAAGGCAATTGTCTGTTACTACTGATGACTGTTATCTCTGCTTCTATGATGTTGAGATAATAGGCTTGAAGCTGCACAGAGGTGAAGCAAACCACAGCATAACTCAAGGGCAATTAGCTGCACTTTCTCCTCTCTTGGATCATCACCATTCACTTGATAGTGTGCTGAATGGACTTCATAAACTCACCAACATACAGTTTCTTCAGTGAGGATGAGGATGACCAACAATTATTCATATTTATTAGCCAGGCCTTAGTAGACTACAAGTTAGTCGTAAGTCCTAGTTAGATGCCACACAACAGGAAAGTCAATTTTTATTTAAGTTCAAATGAATGATGTAACCTACTTGATCACTACAGCTAAAAAGTCCTCGTCTGAAGTTGAAATATAATAGTAAAGGCCCATTTCACACTAACTCTGAGGCCTAAGTCTGGCCCAAGGATGAATAATGACATGTTTTACAACTTAACATTGTTGCAAATGCTATAGAAAAATAGCTTAACGTTTGAGACCAAATCAAGAGCAGACCTCTGGGGCTTCATTAACAAACAGCAGCCAACACTGAAGTGAATTCATCTGAAAATGCCCTCCACATCAGAGAAAACTACAATGTACAATTATGTTTTTGGACAGAATATAGTGTTAAATTACTGATGGCAGCTGGTTGTGTTAGATTTGGGATCTCCTCTAACTCCACCACACACATTTCTGTGAGTCCACTTTAAAGTAATGCATCTCCAACAAACACACTTTTCCACACTCCTCTTTTTTTCTTTTGGCAGCTTTTCGCCTCATTCTCTTAATTTTATTCTTTTGGTTTTTTCCCAGCTTGGATTCTCAGATGGTTGGTTCTGATTTGTATGCATTTGCATAATGAATGTCATTTGCATGCTCAGGGGCAGACCATAGCATGAGAACGGCTGTGTTGGTTGTTTGTGTGCGTTCACATGTGTGCCCTGTATATTAAGCACATGTAAATCACACCTTTTTTACACAAACAGACCGTCACATTGTGTTGTTTCGTGCCCACTCTGTGTACGTATAACACTTTGGTTTTTCTACATTGGCAGAAGCTGGTGTTTCAGGGCTTGGCTTTGTGTCCACATGAGAGTGGAGCATGTAGGGCAACAGTGTGACAGTGATCATGCCTCTTCCTGTCTCTGCCTCAGAAACACAGACTATATAAGAATGAAAATAACACACTCCCTCCTCAATCCCATAATCCTCCTCTTCTCCAACCCCTCCCTTGCCAGTTTGTCCTCCTCTCCCACACGGCAAGTCACAGTCCTGCCACCATCTTAGGTGTAAGACTGGCACAAAATGGCAGCTGCGTAGGGAACGTGGCTAGCCCATGCTGCACCTTCCCCCACTTCATGTTGGCTCCTGTGCTTTCCGCGCCATTGGCCGTTTCAAGACAGTGTTAATTACTGCCAGAGTGTTAATTGTACAGATCGCCCCAAGAGACGTTCAGGATGACGATGAGATAGGAGGGAAACCACGGAGCCAGTAGCTTTTCGCCTCGAAAGCTGGCATTTTTAAGGGCAGCTGTGGCTCGCGCCCGCATTGCGCTGAAGATGGTGCCGATCGACCATTTTGTGGTTTTTGAACACGTTCAGAAAACATTCGCCATTCGGTCGTTGGTTTCTGAGAAAATAATTGCATTAATTCCACAAGGTTTAATTAACAGTGTTAACATTAGCGGCAGTGGTCATAGTATCTGCATGTACAGCTACACATGATTTGCATGCATGTGAAGACTGAAAAAACACCTACATGATCCCGACATCTTTATGCAGCTGTAATTAGCAACGTATAGGCTTTGTGAATTTACTTATCACCTTTTTCATGTGCATTACACATCCAATTAGTCCTATAGAGCCAAACGTGCCGCATTTAGACTGCACGCCAGAGTAGTTTCGATTTCATCTCTGAATTAAAAACATAGACATACCTAAACTGAACAGGCCAGACTGTAGTCTGTAAGAAAAAGCTACAAATAAAAAAGGCTTAAAATTGACTATCAGACCCTGTTCTATGATTTAAAGTAGGTAATCTGTAGAGGCCAGGAGGGACTAAAGTAAAGCTCAGCAACTATTGGTCAAAGTAGTATCTCACACTGTGATTTTATAATTATGTCAGATTATCTCATGGCACAGGGTCAGATAAAGCATTTAAAACGTCTATTATTATTTTTATTTTAGAATTTTAAATTTTACAACTTTAAACAATGTGCCGATGCCAACGTCTACCATCTTAGCATTAGTGTTCAGTTGTTATACTTGTTCTAGCCACTTCCTTTAGTGTGTTTTTGAGTACATCTCTACATTAGATATATGTGCAGTAAATGTCAGGTGCAGTTGATCCAGGAGTCTTGCTGGAGGAAGGGGCAGACAGAGCATGCGACAGTGAGGTCTCAATAGTGAGAGGCCTCTTTGTGTTGTGTGTGAGGTTTGTTTTGGGGGGGCACAGGGCACACAGACGAGGAGAAGGAGGGGATCCTCTCTGGGCCCTCAGACAAGCGGCACATTGTCCTCTCCAATGTGTGGCGGCACTTGTGGCGTAACGCCATTATTTAGGCCAGTGCAAGGACGGGGGTCTGGAGACCAGCTTAACCAAAACACCAATTAGAGCCGGATCGTCCTGATTAATGGACGAGGGAGATTGGTAAACAATGGCGGCCATTGTTAACATCAGCCCCATGGTCTCTTTCACAGAGGTCCATCCACAACCACAGGCCGTTAGCCGTTAGCATGGCTTTGTTGAACAATTTGAAACCTCACTAATAAATCTGATATATTTATGAATATTAAATTAATTTAGAAATATTAACAAAATGTATTACCATCACATTAAAAAAATACTAATAATGTTCGTATTAAACCCCAAACTGATGTTTAGATTCTAAAATGTAATATTGTAACCCAGGCGATATAAAAATATAAGTGATATTTTGTATTTCAGTTGAACGTGGGCTGGTGAGAAACTGAGGCGTCTTCAAAAGCCTCATATGTTAATCACACACCACGCCATGCTTGGCTCTGCATTTCAATACGTCGCACTTTATTGTTTTTTTTAAGCATATGCGCTGAATAATTAGCAACCACATACTCCAATCAGGGGCATGCCAATGTGGGTTTCTATGGCAACCTCATCAGCTTTTTACCCCTGTCCCAACCACCCCCTCCCTCTCCTCTTCCTCGGTGCAAACAGGACAGAGAAAAATAAAGCGTGGGAAAAGCACTTTAGAGGCTCAGATAATGCTGGAGGGTGGAGGGGTACGAGGAGGTCCCGTATTGGAAATTGGGACAGCAGCTTGGGGTTTTGAGCGGGATGTTTAGTCTGCATTTTAGGTTTTGTATTCATCACGTTTGGGCTGATAGTGTGCCATCTACGGGCGCTGATTGGGAGCTTACAGTGGTTATATTAGGATTCTTTGGAGGTGATACAGTCAGAAAACCTCCCCCATCTTTACTGCTTCATGAATATGCTCAGGCTTAACCAGGGCTGCATGCATATATTACTGATTGGTTTGTTATGACCCTAGACAGTCTCAAAATGGCCCTTATAGTATTATCTTTAATGATATTGGTATATTATGATGTTGAAGTAGGGAATAGACCAATACTCAAATAACATGTACAGAAATCTATGGTGATAAAATATCACTGTCAATACTTTTTTGCTTTGATATTGTGTAAACTAGAATTCTTTTGTTTGCGCAACATATAAAACAATGACCAAATGGGTTTTATGCTATAGATATATAGCATAAAATGGTAAGATTATATATAGATATAATTTAATCTCACCTCTTAAAACTGGAATAGTAGTAAAGGAAATGATTTGGTTATAAGTTGCTCGTACTGAACTCTCAAGGCATGCACACCCTTACCCTGGTTTCTGTGTCCTTGCTCTAAATAATCTATTTTCTGTCTTTATTTTAGAAATGGGATTCACCTGACTCTGACCTCTCACCACTTTGCACCAAGCTCCATAGTTTTCACACCTGTCTTGAACACATCAGCAGCTGGTGATAACAAGACTCAACACACTGCTTCAATGAAAAACAAAGTGTGTGAAGAGAGGAGACTATAAGGCCAATGAAGATCTATCAACTGGATTTAAAGCTAATGGATTTACTGAAGATGTCTTCAGTGTCCGCTTCAAATAGTGGTCAAAAGACGGAAGAAAAAACGGACACATTCAACGCCATGATTGTGGTGCAAACATGGCATCTGCGGACTTCAACTTTAAGGATTGCAACCACCTGACGACTAGAGTCAAATACTTCTATTGCATTTTACTATTGATATTTATTAGTTTATCGTTGATATATTACCTTTTATTTTTGGCTTGAATTAAATGTGTATTTTTTTCTATATTTTTTCTACATTTTTTTCTCTGTCTCATTTGTAAAATTGTAATGTTTTGTTGACAATCTGTGACTGGATTACTTGAATAGTTGACTTTTGCACTATGTTTATAAATTTGTGTTGAAGGCTATATTTTGATGCACTAGTGATGACTAACGTGTGCACTAACCTAGATGGGTAATCATTTATAACTATGCAAATGTATATTATATATCACTACTGATATAACAACCTAATGTTTACAGCAATGTCAGGTTTGCACAGAAGAGGATCACAATACGGGTTCATTTTTGTTATTAATATGCATTGGAGGAGCATGAGTGCAATGTGTTGAAGCATGTGTTAATAAGATCATATATATAATATATTTAGTATAAGCATGTATTGATCTAATGAGCAATTGCAAAGTCTCAGAGACTTAAATCTGGATTTGTTCCTTATTGTCTAATCAGCGTTTGACAATGTAAAAGAGAGAATGCACTGTTTAGTCCTAGAGAGCTCTGTTTTATTAATAGATGCAATAGATTTTAATAGCTCTGATACTGTATTTGTTTACAAATTAATTATATTATGCACTAATAATATTTTTGAAAAGCAGCTCCATTTGTTTTTGAGCTGCTCTTTGTACTATGCAACTAACTGTTTTGACGGGTTTATATAAATCAATAAAGTACTAATGTTTACAATGAGACAAAAAAAAAGTTTTTGGGTGATTTTCATTTTTGTTCTATATTTAATTTTATTATACAAAATGAATATTAACAAAGAAGGATTATATTAGACTTCTTTATAGAGCCTACTAGTATAGGTCATAAAGGTCAGAGTGCAGAGTGTTTTTTAAATAAAATGATATATGAACCATGTAAAATGATGGGATCTGGATATGCCATTGATTAGAGAATGATTATGCTCAATAACTGTTTGCCCTGTTCAGGTGCCATTACAACTATCAAGTAAATTTGTGTTGATGTGATGTGGCATAGAAAGAAATGGTGGCATGGTGTTTTAGTTCTCATAATAACTACAATGCTAAATTTTATATATTCAAACATACAGTATGTTGGAGGCTGAAGCTGAATCTCTACTTTGTTAGCCCTGAACTCAGTGAATTATCAATGTTTACACTAAAGACAATGTGTAGGACATTAGTCACATCTGGATAAAGTGAAAGAGCCACAGCTCAGAGCGACCACTGAGCCAGCTGCTGTAGAGCCTGACTCAACATCTGCAACATCTGGAAACAGCTTCTCTTCAGCACAAATCCTCAGAGGATGAACCTTTTACCAGCCTTTTAGCATCAGCCTTATATCAGTATGTTGTAAGTGAAAAAGATGCTATCAGACTGAGTATGATTTTGATGATGCTTTCAGAAAAGATCCAAGGCCAAGAAGTAAAGATCACTGGCTGTCATTTTGTCTTCGTTGCAAGATAGGATCAATATTTGAAAATACATAAGCATTTACATTTTTTATTTTTTTTATTTTAACAATAATATTTTAAGGAAACCTCCGAACTACAGCTTTAAATAAATATTTGAAAAAAACCCACAACCCCCCCCCCCCCAAAAAAAACCCCAATGCATTTTCCACTTGTATATTTTGACAGTACTTCAAGTTCAACCAAACAGACAATAAGGTGTACATCATTTAAATGCAGTCCCAGTGCATCTCATATAGACATTAATAATGATGTTGTTGAGTCTGACTGAAGAACATGAGAATGGCCATATGACAGGTACAGGCCTCCTCCACTGCAGGCCGGCCTCCAGACAGCAGCCCAGTTACGGGAACCCTCCGATTATAAAGGAATCAATAACTAAACAAAAGCTAATGTCTGGAGGAAAATCGTGGGAAGTGCCGCCGAAAGCCTGATTAGCATTCTGTATTGCCCAGTCTCAGTGGGCCGTCTCCGGGAGCCCCCCAGTCCTGAGTGAAGAATGGCTGTCCCGGGACCGAGGAGGGGGGGCTCAGAGGCAGGACGGGGCTAGACAGGAGGGGCACAAAGTCAGGGAGGAGAGGGGAGACAAACGGGACGGAGGAGGGGACCAGAGAGCAGCCAAGTTCAAGTTCAACAACACTGAATAAAGAGACGGCTGTGTCCTCAATGAGTCTAAATAAATCTGTCAGAAAAACACACCATGAAAACATACAAATATTTAGGTTTTGGTCATGCTTATCCAGGGTTTTGTGAGTTTTTGCAATATGAAGAGGGAGCATTAAAAGAATCTCATAATTACAATGTTGCTTTATGCAGTTTTTTTTAATAACTTTTGATAAATAGTTTGGTATGCCTGATGTTGTTAACACCACAGTTACAGCAAATAATCAGGAATTTGAATAGCAACTATGGAATATGTAAAAGCCAGTATTTTTGGACTAAAATATAACTCTGCAGTCAATCAACAGTCCCTTTTGGTGGGAAAAATGAAACTTCATAATTTCTTAGCTGCATAGATTTCCATATCAATCATTACATACATATTTTGTGTTGTCTAAAGTACATTTGCTTTTGATCATTTTATGGGTAACAATCAACAACATACAACCTGTGTCAAGACGTTTTACTTAATATTCAATTCACTTTCAATTCAACATTTGCTTCAATACATCAATACCTTTTAATAAGAGATAGATTGATGTGGTCAACTGGATGATTTATTCAGCATCGAAAGCCTCCGTATGTGTCCCATCAGAGGTACACGTCCTGTTTAAGGTCAGAAATTAAGTGTGACACACAGATCGTGACCCGGGCCAAGCGGACAATGGCACTGTCGACCATTATTCATGGCTCAGTTACTGCCGGACCCCTCGAAATCTGGATGACCCCTGTTTGATGGCCTTTTAAACATACAAGTTGTTTGACCTATGACCCCTTTGTTGTTATATTTCCTGTCCGTTGGGGATTTCACATGACGGCAGCGGTGGCATCTCACTTGTTGGTTTTAAGTTAAATATTCAGAATTTGTAAGGACATATTTGAAAGAAAGACTGCAGTCATTTAGATAGCAAAGCTACATTGAATAATGTTTTATCAGTGGCTGACGCTCTTTTCATTACTCAATAAATTAATTATTAATAATTTCATCCAATAAAAAAGATACAATATTTCAACTTCATGTGCATTCATGAGAATGTAAGTGTGTCACAGTTTGTATTCAGTCATGCTTAGACCTTTTATGAGCTAATATTAATAAGTAGATTTTGGTCAAGAGGAATAAATAAAAATATATTTGTGGAAATCAAAACCTGAAAATGTGATTTCATGTTTCGAGCTTTTGTGATGCAGTGTGTATATGTTGAATGGGGATGTGGCTGGAGGAAGAGGTGATTGACCCACTGTTAGTCAGAGTTTAACCTTTGACTTCTATTTGATGGGAGCAGAGAGGTTGTGACCATGTTGGGACGGGGTCAAGGGGAAGTCCTCCACGGATGGCAGGACAGGGGTGAGAAGTGTGTCGTCTGTCCAGTGGACAGGGGAAATTCATTTCAGTACACGTGCCCATAGATTAGCATGGACATAGAGGGATTACTGGTGCACTATCAACAACACAGAAGTATAGGTCAAGCTTGAATAGCCCAATATTAGAAACTATCCCACGTTGTTGTAACTATATTGACAACTTTAGCCATCTGAATATTATCCACTACTATCCACTTCTACTCACGTTAGATTTTGTCATATCAAAATTTAAAGCTCCATTTCTGTAGGCTCGGTGCATGTTGTAGGATTACTATAGTTCAAGCAGACAATGTGGTAAAGATAAGCACTTTGGATAGATGTGGATATGGCAGTGATTTGGACTGGTGGGCCAAAATGGTCTCAAGAAGGTTGAACTACAACTACATAAAATCAAAAGAGATTTTAGTAAATTGTAGTAAAATGTGAGTCACTATAAAAAGAGAACTAAAAAGAGGAATAAAAAGAGGAATTAATTGTGTTTTTTGTCGCTTAGAAAATATTTTATTGACGGCCACATTATGAAGCTTTCCAGGCATTTTCCTGTCTTCTGTATTATGTAATGTCTGTGCATTGTTGCCATTGTGCATCAAGCATCAAGGTGGCACTATCTCGCTAAAAAGGCTATTAAAACGCAGCAAAAAGGCTCCGTGTAGGCCTATATAGAAGCCTATGTGTATTATTTATAGAGATTATAATTGGTTTTATTGAAGGTTGCTTATTTTGAGCTTGTTTCTCTCAGAAGATCTGGCAACACTGGACAATTGAGAACCACTGGGATAGAGTCACCACTTATGACTTAATGCTGTTTTGTAATTATTGCCTATTGTGTAAACGGCTGAATACGGTGCCAAAGACCACGCCTGGGAATGAACAGTCAAATCTTCCTCCACAAAATCTAGATTGTCTATACTTATCCTTTTGTCTAAAGTCACCCTCTTCTTCCAACCGTCTAGTGCCATCCATTGAACATTTTGCAAAATATTCCTGAACTTTCTTTCCCATGCAGACCATTGACACGAGGGGCACCCGACTCAAGGCACTAAAAACAATGGCGTATAGATTGCGATATAAAACCGATCCATCCAGATGAGGACACAAGCACAAAACACGGGGTAGAAATCAGCCATGAGTATGTCAAGGCACGATAGCGAGTCTGACTACTTAATTAGACGGGTAAAAAGAGCGGGTCATTGGGAGCAGACAGCCAAAGAAAGGCAGCTGAGATGAGGCCCTTCAAAGTCACGGTGGCGCGGTGTGCTGTGGGTGTGTCCAAGTCTAGGCTTTGCTGTGAGAAAATCTACCATGTCGTTTGCATGTCTGGGTTTTGACTTTAGGAATGTGATATGTGTATAATGGGAAGATAGTTCTTCTTTAAAGAGTTTGGTGGAGTTGAGCAAAAATATATGAAACTAGGGACGCAGCAATATGAAAAGCCAGATTGGTCGATATCCAATATTTGGCAAGTTCAGACTAGACTGACTCACTTTCATTCATTTGTGTTCTAAATGATCCCTAATAGGGGTTAGGGTAATTAGTGCCTTTACCAGCAACTATGGGCCTTAAACAAAGTAGAAAATGGTCTAATTCAACAAAACAGTGGAATCAATACTGTACTATGTCAACTATATGCGTAATTGTACACACTCAGAAGCTGTATAGATGAATTGCATTGTTCTCTGCATCGACACCTGTTCATCTTGACTGATCTGAAGAGCTCAATTTGTAGGAACACGTAGGAACACGTAGGAACACGTCCACTGGATTAATTAGGGCTTAAGACTTTTTTTTACATACATTATGGTTTACTACTGAAATTTTTCTTGAGTTTGGCTACGAGTGGCTATCTGAGCTATTGTTGTCTAACGTTAGTACACTACTATTTGAGCTCAGGTATATAAGTCTGATTAGAATTAAAACTTTCATTAATTGATATTTCCCAGAGTATTCCCAGGGTCTAGACACTGGTCTGGTTGCAGTTTAAGACTATGAGAAAAGTTTGTGCATATCATTAAATCATTAATGGCCAAAACAAATCCAAAGGCACTTGTAATAATCACATATTGGTACTCACTCACTGTCGCGGGTGGGCAGACACGTCCCCGGACGGTCTGAACTGGAGTCTATGGGTGAGAACCAAAAGGGGGACCCCTCTGCCGCAGCTGCATCTATTTGTCGTCTCGGGGACACAGAGGAGAGGTCACAGGTCAAATAAGTTCACAGGAACTGGGGTCTTTCACATGTTAATGCTTCAGATGGGCGGCCGAAAAACACAGCAGTGATTAAATCGTAGTCTGTTTGAATAAATGTCATTGTCGCCACAGTCTCACGGTGATGTGTCTAGTTAGTGATGGGTTTTTAGAGGACTTCACCGGAGATAGAAGTCAAAAGGATGAGAAACTATATGTAGTATGTATAGTATAGTGTAGTTTAGTCAGTGTTGAAATGTATTTATACATTTGGGTTACTGATGCAAGTTCACTTAAGCGAGTTACTTTATTACTTTCATCAAAATAAAAACTTAAGACTAATTGAGCACTAAAACAAGGCCAAATTAGGACTGAAGATTGCATTTTCACTTTTAAATCTGACCAGTATAAGCTGAATTAAATTGTATCATGTACCTGGTTAAATACTGAGGTCAGGACCTCTGTGACCTCAATAATGGTTTGTGCATGATTTGACATTCATAAGATGTTGTAGATGGACCATTTGTTTTTATTTTAGCTTTTTTTTTAGATATTTGCACTGACAATTTCCAAACGGAGTGAACAACTACATAAAGCTAAAAACAAATCTGTCAATCTCACGCTTCCTCAAACACATCTCTATAATCAATCAGTGAACCTCATCACACAGGCTCCATACTAATCTAATATGCTGCCATGCACTTGATTTGGCACATTTTCAGTTTGTAGCGCCCCCCACTGGGAAGTAGAAGAACTGAGTGAAATCAACCGATTCTCACCTTCTAATTATAGGAGAAAAACTGACAAAACACTAAGATTTGACAATATAGTGCATTTTATAATAATATAAATATATAATCATTGAGAGAAATTCCCACACATACGGTAAATTAACCTCAATCTTGTGTTTTGAATCTGAGAATATTTTTGGAAAAACTACTTGAATTAAACCTCACTGACAAGTATATGTTTGTGTTGCGATAGATTAGATTATTTTCTTTATCAAAAAGGAGAGCCTAATAGGTGGTGAACGGTAGCATTTTTCCTCAGTAAAGATTTTTTTTTTCAGGCTCTAAGAATAAATACGATGAGGCAGAAATGCACAGTTGAACATTGCTGTTTTACCACATTTATATAGAGGATGTGGCTCTCAGCAGGTTCATGTTAAAGCCTATTTGTACTTCTGCTTTCACACGACGTCCTGTCAATCACACCCACACCTCCTTCAATAGTGTAAACCAGTGTGAGGCGCCACTCCCTGCGCCTTGTGCCTGTAATTGGCTCGGATTAAAGCAGCCATTATCTCACTGAAGCTGATCTTATGCTGAGCCGCAGAGAACCTCTTCCTCGAGCTGAGAAAGTAAGGCTTCCTCCAACACTGCCCTGAAACTGAGATTATCACGGCATGTCAATAGTCGTGTGTTCAGCTGAAAGTTGTACGTAATCCTGAAACCACAAGTTGGAGTTGATAAGTTACACAAATCAACTTTGTTTAGCACTACATTTTTTTTACAAGATCATAAATATTTAGAGTTTATTCACAAAAAGGCAAAAAGGTCATGATTTTGTGAGATATATATAAATCAATAATTCAGTTTAACTACTGCAACTACTGTACAAAGATATAAAATAAATATTGTACATTTAGCTTAAATTATGTTTTAGAAATATGGCTACAATTAGATATTAAGTTTTCCAATATAAAAATAAATACAGATCCATGAATGTGCATAGTAGGAGAAAACCCACAAAATAGACCCGGAGTCCTCTTCCATTATTCCTAGCTGCGGTATTCAGGCGACCGGGCCTGCTTTGACCTATATCGTCTTCACTACAGTCCATTTTTTTAAATTCAATCTTTTATACAATTTTTAAAAGTATTGCTACTCGGAAAAAAAGGTTCTGTATAAGAAAACTATTATAAAATATTAAACAATGAATGAATCTGAAATATAATAATTGTTAGCGGGACACAAAGCCTGCTTGTATTTTGGACAGAGGTGGTGATGGGGTGGTGAGGTGATGGAGTGATGAGGTGATGGGGTGATGGGGTGGTGGGGTGATAGGGTGGTGGGGTGATGGGGTGGTGGGGTGTGGGTAAACCGTGCTGCAGGGGTTCCCAGACCAACGTCTTTTTATCTTCACATTTTGTCTTTTCATAAAAACAATTGAACAGATCACATAAGGCTTTACGTCAATATCCAAGAACTAAATATGTCCTAAAGACACAGCTAGATTTAGATTTCCTTTATAGTTGTATTTAGCTTTAAAGAAGGTAACTATAGCACCAATACCAATCAATAACAATTACATTAAGTTAATATCTCATAAAAAGGAAATCAGAACTGTGCTGAAGTGAAATAAATAGTTCAAATATCCTAAAGTTCTAGTATAAACTGTAGACTACTTACTAGACTAAAAATATGTCTCGTAGAAACAAATCTTAGATAGACAGAAGCTTTTTGGACAATCCCCAAAATAATTGCCCCTGCTCCCTGCTGCTTGTGGCACTGGTCAGAGCTGGTGTCAAGGACCTCGCACTTGGGCTTCGGGAGGTGGACCCTCAATTAGCGAGCCACGCGTCCTTTTGAAGAAAGAGGAACTGCAGCAGGAGTCTTTAAACACTGGCCTCTGTCCCCTCGGCGATGACCCCTAACCCCTGGGTCACGGGCCACAATACCGTCCCATCTGGAGCGGTGTGATCGGCTCTATGACCGAGGGCTGGACCGCCAAATCCATACAATAAAACTGAACTGTGTGAAGCTATTGAAGGCTTGAGAAACACGACCTGCCCATACCAGTGGTCTGAATACACTCTCACCTCTGATCAGGGCTGTGTACATGGGACAGGACGTCTAATTGAGATGGAACAGAGAGAACCAGGGTTTCTCACGAACAAACGCACCACAGGGGCTCCCTCGCAGCAACCATTATCCTGCGTTTGGGCACCCAACAGCAACCTCTCTTCTGTCCTGGGATAAAGGAGATGAAATTTCATTATATCATCGTGTTTGTTTCGATGTTGTGTAGTGTTTTTGATGTGGCATATTTACTACGTGCTCAAACAAAGTCCATGAGATAAAGTTGTATGTGTACAATCTCAAACCTCCAGGTTATTTTTACATGGAGTAAAAAATATTCAACAAACCCAGGTCATAAAATGTGAATATTAAAAAGGGACTGTATGTTTTTGACTTATTTTGGGCACATTTTGATTTTTGATTATTCTGTTTATTGTAATGCACACTAGTGGTCTGTTGCTGCGATTATTATCTGTACAATATGTATAATCTGATAAAAGTCTTTAGGATTAGCCACCGGCACCATCTTCAGAGAGTTTGTTTATGCCGTCAGTTATTTTCTCAGCATCCAAATTCTCTGCAACTGGTTCAACAAAATATTCACGGCTCAATAATGCCACCTGGCGGCATACATAAGTCATTTCAGTAATTTAGTCAAATACACAAAAGATGGCCTGTTTTGATTTCATCGACTGATATATTTTCAAACATGTCTAACAGGAGAACAGAACTAACACAGACCTATTAACATCTTGTATGTCCTCTAGCTAACCATTTTTACATGTGTACAAACTTTAAGAAGAACTTTGTGGTTTACTGTAAATTTTTGACGACGTTTACTCACTTTTTGCTCTTTGTTGACATCTCGAGGCAGTGCCAAAAACAAAAAAATCTTTGCGCAGGCGTTGACAGCACAGGCCCTTAATTACGCACGTCACATGACCAAGATGAGTGGACAAGGATGCTCTAAATATTCAAGTACATTTTGAGAGAGGCGGGCCTAAATGTGTGTATATATATAATAGGTGATAGAAATAATATCATAAATAGAAATATGCACACACTGTATTGAGGGTAAAAAGTATATTCATTGCTCTGTTCTACAAAACTTTATTACAACATAAAGCTGATGAACAAAACTGAGTCATCTGAAAATAACTGTGACGTATTGTATTGTAGTTATCTGGACTGACAGTGAAAGTGTCATTATTTCAGTTGGAAGATTACTTCTCACTAGCAGATAATGAATTTAGCACCATTTTATGAAACAGTTCTTCCACCACATCAAACAAACACACAAACAAACACATTAACAAACACACTAACAAAAACACAAATCAAAAGTTACATGCTTCAAATATTTAAAAGGTCCTTTTCTTTCCATCTATCAAAATATTTTAATAACTCTATCATTTGTAAATGTATGTTAAATGTGTAGGGGGAGAACAAAATGCAGACCAAACTGAATGCAACTGGATAAAGAGAAGTGACAACAGTGCCAACGTACACAGAGTGAAGTGCCTCTGAATCAATACAGGGCTGTGCTTGGGGACTTTGTTGACATTCACATACCCAAAAAAGTATCTAACTTACAAAATAAAAAATACAAATATTTTAAAAAAGCTGTACTTGTAATAACCCATTTTTTCTGTTGGTCTCTGAAAACACTCGGGTCTGCTGTTCACTCATTGTAGAAAATGTGCTTCTTGAGGTCCTTCATTGGACATTGCTATACATAAAAATACAATTAAAACTTGATGTCCCAGTACTGTGGCGTCTCTTTTGGAGTCTCAAATTCATGAATATCATAATTGTCTTCAATGGCTGCCAGGTTTCTGCTGTCTGGAGGGGTCACTTCAGGATACTGAGGTAAACTACCAGCTTCTGCAAAGTAAAGACATCACATTATTTTGGTAGCTAAAGTACTACATGATTCAGGCCGGTTTGATAATGTGTTTCTAAAAAGATTATTTGGTTAAATTACTAAAGGAAAGTGAACATTAATAAGACTACATAGATCTACAGTAAATCCAGGCATGTCACATTTTTTCTTCAAAACATTTGTAGGTCAGGTATGTTCTTCCCACCATTTGACTGCTGACATTTTTATACTTTACTGCTTTTCTCATTAAAACTTACCTAAAACAGTACTGTAGTCTAAGTATTCACATTTTTGATCTTACCTGGGATGCACTGAATTTGGGGCCTCTCCCACTTGCCTCCGGACAGACACCTGATGAGTGGGTTCAGTCTCTGCTGGAAACCCTCGGCACAATGGTATCGCACAGCGGCATTTGTGGCATATCTCTGCTTAACTTTTCCAAATATGGAGGCGTTTCTGATCTTTGGCGGTGGACCACATGAAGCTGGGATAAAGTTAAGAGTTAGTAGAGTCAAATGCTAAAGGATTAACTTCATGGTATAACTCACATGTGCCTTTCTTGCAGGTATAGGACAGGTGATAGTTGCAGGGCACGTCACTCCAGCGGCCGTTATCGTGCCACACCATCACCACACAGTCCTCCCCCGAAAGGAAGTAACTGTCCGGCTGCCCCCTGTACCAGTTCTCATACAGCTGACAACATAGATACATTTTTAAACTTTGGGACTTATAGATTAAATTAAACACAAATATTACCATTGAAGGATGCTCTGTTAAATTCAGACAATACTGTGACTTACAATGATGTTTTATCCCTGGTCACCTGCAATACCACTTTCCTTTATTGGATGGCATGGATAGTTTGAATATACTGAGATAAAGTTGCTAAGAGAACCAACTCTTTTAAGAAGTGGTAGTCATTGTAAGGAGTTTGCAAATCATAAGAGCCATAGACAACCACTGTTTACTGCTGACATAACAGCTAATGTAGCACATATATGTACATAGTCTTTAACATTTAACATTTTACTTTATATTGCATCCTGGTCTTTATTTTCTACTATTTTATTGTTGCCATCCAGTCCGGGCAGCAAAGTAAGAATTTCATTGTGCAGGGAAACATGTTTCCTACTGTGCATATGACAATAAACACTTGGAATCTTTGAATCATATTCAGTGTATGTATAGTAGTTTTAGATGGTCCCAGGAAATAAACAAAGAAGTTTAAATAGCTTTTTTACCAGAGGATTTCCGTCCGACCAGCGGAAATCATCCTCAATAGACTTGTCATTCAAGCCAGTCCACTGATATTCTTTGTAGTAATCTTTTAAAAAGAGGATCAAAACAGTAAATATGAAACAGCTGATTCATTTCACGGATTGGACTCAACTCACTGTTAATAAAGCTCTGCTCCTCTGGACTCATGATTGACACCAAATGTGCTCCCAGCTTCCTGCAGTGCTGCTCCGCCACCTCCCAACTCAGACGCTGACCGAAGTGACGGTAGCAATAACCCTGGAACTTATCCCAGCCCATTTCACAAAGCTCCAAATCTGCCAATTACATCAAAATACAAGAGACTGTAGTAACTTTCCTAAAATAAAATAAAAATGTTAGACAATTTAAATATGTCTTATCTGACCCTGTTCTATGATGTCATATTATTATTTTACTTTAGTCCTTCCCCATGGCCTCTACAGCAAATTCAGTTCAGACTTTGTGGGTTACCACTTTGACCAATAGTAGTCGAGTTTTACTTAAGTCCCTCCCCTCGCCTCTACACACTCCAGATGACCTACTTTACATCAACCAGGGTCAGACAGTCATATTTAACAATTATAGTCAACACACATATGTCATTTGTTGATTTACCTCTCTGACAGAGATCTCCTCCGTACGTCGGTAAGCAGAGGCACTTGATTTGTCCATTTTGCTCTGTGCACGTGCCTCCATTTAGACAGGGGTCATTGAGACAGCCATCTGAAACGCAACAAAGGGAAGGGATCAGTCATATTTGTTGTTTGTGTCCAGGTCCATTTTCCACATTGACAGATTGCAGGCAAACTGTATTCACTATTGATGACGTGATGCGGATTACGTTTGTGTGTCATGAGCCTTGTGAGCCAACAGGTGGCAGCAAAAGACAAATACACAGTGTGAGAAAGGGCCCCAGTTGCAGGTCTTCAAACTTCTGTGATGATTTTAAAATTGTTTATGTCAACTGTACTGGTTGGTTTTTTTTCAGTTCATATAAAAATGAATGAAAAAGACGATGTCACTCTTGTTGCATAGTGAATCCTAAGGAGCCCAATGTACCTAACAATGTTTTTGCTGCAAATTATAATTGACTGCCCCCTTCAAACAAACGCATTTATTTCTTGCACCTCACTTACCTCATCCTTTGAGCGTTTACATTTTTAAAATAGCTACAGTCTATAGTATGTGCTTCTAAACTTAACATATGAAAGTAGTCTATGTTTTATTTGTTTCCTTTTACACCCTATAAACAGGATTTCTGTGGCATCTCTCATTACGCTCCACTCTTAACAAGTGTTTTAAGGACCCTTTTTAGCAGACTGGTGTTTAAAGGTAATCA
Source organism: Philypnodon macrostomus (assembly GCA_036025475.1). NCBI lineage: Eukaryota > Metazoa > Chordata > Actinopteri > Gobiiformes > Eleotridae > Philypnodon > Philypnodon macrostomus. Next base: position 42,764 of record JAVQKC010035391.1, read on the forward strand.
CGGCTTTCCTCAATGACAATCATATGACATTTGTGTAAAGTCCCTGTCACCGCAGATCCTTATAGTATGTGTTTTATATTCTATGTGTAGTTTTTAGCTTGCCTAGTAAGCAAGAAAAGAGGTGCCTGCATGGTCTTGGTGGAAGTTAAGTTGCGTTCCACGTCATTTGCTCTCACACAAAGGAAATGAGTCGTCTGTAAATTTTACGACGAGTGAATGGCAGTCGGCCCAGATAAAGGTCACTGCTCATTGCATTAGTTTTATTGGAGGAGCTGGATATACAGTGTTATGAAGCAATCAGTCATTCAGATGTGTGAAAGTGCATTCACAAAGTCACCTTTTCTCGAAGCTAAATGTTTTTACATGGAGTGAAGGTATTCAATAATATACAAATACTAATATTGATAATTTAATCCTTCCTCAAGAAGTTACAAGCCACTGTATTCACTGTGCTAGTCCCAAGCCTAGATACATAGAAAAGATTATGTCAGGAAGGGAATCTGGTGTAAAATGCCAAATCAATATGCAAATCACTAGGAAGCAGGTGATTTACTGTGGCAACCCTAGAAAGTAAAATCCAAACAGTAAGACGACAGCTGTTGTTGAGTATAGAATAGTTGTAAATGCATATTAAAGGATTGCACAACACCTCAGCTGCGGTGTATAGAAATATGGAATATACTGTATCACAACAATTTGATTAAATGTATAAGAACATTTTACATTTGGACAGATCCCCAAGCTACAAATTCAGTGCATGCCTGGTTTGTGATAGATTATTCTCAATGTGAATATTTGCTTATTTCTACGTAAATAAACTTAATGAACTATGCTTCTAGTTATCAGAAGATGAGACAAAAACAGATGCTGAGTAGTTGACTTTATCATTGGCACACCTGAAAAGACAATACAAATGTAATATGAAAGATATGATGTCTGTACTAAATAACATGTAACACTTATTGCTAAACACACCTTTGTGCTGATATACATAATCATAATATTAACTGTGCTTTTACTACAAAACAATGGCAAACAAGTGGTGTGGTTATTCATGTCAAATAGGACTGCATATAATATGGATGTAGCAAAGATAAGGGCATCCATGGTATCTAGTGACTATTTGGTTGAAATTTGACTGGGCAAATACTATTGTTCATATATTGCAATGTTATAGCAATTGATTGGCCATTGTGCACTTATTGAAGGCTCTCTTGAATATGCATTGTATATGTGAAAAGCTGGTAATATATTTTATGAATAACCTTTATCAATAAAATATTCTTTTGACAAGTCCAAACCTTATACCTTGTAAGTTTTTTCTGTCATAAAAGAGCCATTAATTTGTCCGTCTCTACATCCATTGCTTATATACAGTCTTTCATGTCAGTCGTCAAAAACATTCATATAATTAGCAATCAGTGCTGCTACGGTCAACACAATTGCTTTTACATTCATCGTTAAGTCATTTAGTAGATTTCTGGGGTAGGTTTTGACACAAGTTAGTTCAGTCATATCAAACTTAAACCAAGAGGAACACACAGACTAAGATAAGACCTTCACAGAAGTCAGATTTGGGTGAAGAAGGGGGTAGATGCCATGCACACGGGGAACTGTCCCAAAGGTGAGTAGTGAGAAGTAGTTGAAAATGTAAATAAAAAGTAGTATTTCTGTGATATTAGGACAAAGAAAAGTGCATCCATTTTAAGTAGGGAATGAAACAAGCCAGGTTGGATGAGACAAGACAAAAGGACTTAGTGTTCTGCTCTGTTGAGGACCAAAAGGAGGATGGTTAAGCTTAGGAGATTGACTTCAACTTTACCTGAAATTTTCCCTGTCCCGCCTATAGCTGCCCTCTCTATGGGCAAGATATGCAGTTGGGGCGGTGGGGTGAGACTAAATTCGTGATCCGCCAGGCCGCTATCCACAGGTGGGATGTGCACTGTCATGGTCTCAGGGTAAACTTTTGGGGTCAAAGTGGTGGTGTGACTCCAGAAAGGGATCCAAAAATAGGGTCTGGCTGTAGTGGTCTTTGTGTTTGAAGTTGAAGGGGCAATTGTGGAAGTCTTTCTGTCATATTCTAGTTTGTCCAAAGACTCCTGGGGTGCACTTGTAGTGGTCAGGGATGTCCAGCGTGTGGTTTGTGAGTCAATGGGAAACTCATCGATAGCTGGAGACATAGAAAGCGGTTCAATAGTTGGGGTGATAGTGGTTGAGTTGCTATTTTCAAAATCTGCAATCTCTTCTTCCTCATGAAAAGTAGCATTGACACTTTCTTTCTCATTAATATCTTCCTCATTTTCATCAATTGCGTTTTCATCTTCAAGTGAGTTCTTCTTGTCTTGTTCTTCAGGAGAAAGCTCCTCTTCTAGAGTCGGCCTAAATTCATCAAGCACGGCTATCACTGTCTCCGGTTCGTGTCCACTTGCCTCTTGAAAAGCATTGGTCATTGCTTCTAGATATTCTCTATAATTTGGTTTCATAGATGATTTATAGACTTCAGGAGACTCTGTTGTGCCGAAACTTATTTGAGAAACTAAGATACTGTCAGATTCTGTTTGAAGATGTGTTGTTTCTTCACTCGCCACCATTGCAGCATCTTCTGTCTCTGTACTTGAGCTTCCCTCTGGTTTTAAAAGCTCTCTCTCCACTGTGATAGTTGAATAGTTGACAGTGCTGTGAGAAGGGGTGCTACTGGGCAGAGAAGGCAGAGTTGCCAGGCCGACTGTTGGGGAGTCAGAAAGTGCTAGAAATGTGGTTGCATCCATATTTTGGCCAATCTCTGCAAAAAGCATATGGGGATCAAAGTGAATACAAATGAACATGCATAATAAACAATTTAATACAATACAAATGATAAGACAACCATTTTGATGAAGTGCAAGATTTTGTGAAAAAGGGAGCTATCAAATCAACTTAACCTTTCCAAATATAATTGTTGGTACAATCCAATTTTGAATAAACAGACAACAGTAATTGAATTAGGCTTTGTGGTGTTTCATTTAAGGAGAAAGCCTCTCTTGTATGTCTTTTTTGTTCTATACATTAACAAAGTAACCACAAAACGTTGCCCTGTTGTGCATAACTGTGTTTTAGACGCATACTATGTGGGTGGCAATTTGTTGTCTCTCTCAAAAGTGAAGTAAAACATGGCTTTTGATTATGCATTTTACCTTGAGAATCATCTCCAGATCCATCTTGTGAAATCCATAACGTTAGCGCCTCTGTAGACGTTGTAAAAGCTTGGGTGGGTTCACTTAAACTATCCTTTTCTTCTTCTTGGAGAGTTTCAGTTTCTGGTGCATCCGTCAACACTGTGATCGTCTCTGGTTCTTCAACTATAGCCTCTTCCAGTTTAAGTGTGGGGACTGAGGTTGTATTGCTTTCCTCCATTAAATTCTCCTCAATAGCCTCATCCGATTCTGTAGCGTTCATTTGCAATATTATAGCCTCTTCCAGTTTAAGTGTGGGGACTGAGGTTGTATTGCTTTCCTCCATTAAATTCTCCTCAGTAGCCTCATCCGATTCTGTAGCGTTCATTTGCAATAATATAGCCTCTTCCAGTTTAAGTGTGGGGACTGAGGTTGTATGGCTTTCCTCCATTAAATTCTCCTCAGTAGCCTCATCCGATTCTGTAGCGTTCATTTGCAATAGATCTTCATTCTCAGCTAGTTCAGACTCTTCAGCGATTGTGGTTTCATTTTCTGTGGCATTCTGTTCAGAGAGCGCAGTAGCGTTTTCAATTTCAAGATGGTGAAAGGTAAAATTTAAAGGATATTGAGTCTCATTCATTTCTGTAGGAGATGACATTACATTAAAAAAGTCTGGCTGAGATGTAGTGTTATGAATAGACTGAGTACTTGTTGTAGCAGGGTTCTTCTCAGTGGAGGAGCCTGAAAAAAACAGACGAACTGACTCGAGGATACTTAAAGCCTCCCTCTCGATTTTTTCAGCCCGGTGCAGCTGGATCTCTTGGTCTTTTTCAGTGAGAATAACTACTTTTTCTCCAGGGTCTGCGGTGGTCACATACTTGATGGATGACATAGGGGGAGCATTTTCACCACCTGGGGGAGATGAAAGGATGATAAAAGACACAAATGACATTTTAAAGATGTCAGTTTTGATGTAATAACTGCCCAGAGAAAGTCTGAATACGTTATAGACTATTCCCTTTGACATTTTAATGCTTTGGCAAAACATTATAAAATATAACAACATGCAGTTTACCATAGAGTTAAAGTGTGGAGTCCCAGTATGATGAAAATCTAGTGTACATTAAATATAATAATAATACATTAAACTGTTAAAGATATGTTGTTCACTGTAGGGGGCGCAGTGTAAAATTGGAGTGAAAAAAAGCATTTTATGGGACCATTACTGTGGCTTATATAGATATACTTATCAGTCTGCTGCAGTAATGGGTAACGTTAGCCAGTTCTGTGTGTACTGAGCTGTACCATTTAGCAAAAACGATGCTTTAAAATATTTAGGCCGAGATAATACTCACCTCTGAAACAGTAAACATCATGCAGACTTGACTGTTTGGGGAACCCGGTTTGATTGCTGAAGCGATAGACAGTTTTGACCCCTGCCTGTGAGCCTCCACAGCGCTCCCTGGGGGTGATGATGGGGTATCGCACACTCCCGTCTGACAGCCACCCGGGACTGCAGCGGTCCAGTCCTTCACTCCAGGCCAGATACAGCTGAGCAGTGGAGGCCAGCTCTGCTCCGGACTCTCTGCAAAACGACTGCGCCTCAGGGAAGGACAGCTGCTGTGGGATGGGATCATGAAACACGTGACCTAGAAAAAAAATATGTTAATGTTTAGAACTTTTTTATACAAAAATAGTGATCAGATTTACTGAAGCTTATACCATCCATATGATCGATGTAACAGTAAACATCATATAGATTATCTGGATCCATTGAGCCATAGTTTCTCACTCCAGGGAGACCATCCATGTCTCCATAGCAACCGTAACGGGGCACTTGAATTGGGTATCTGAAAAATTGTCACACAAATATTTTTAAGTTTTTAGCTATAGAATTTTTTGATCACATGACCGACTACCTTATAAACACAACAAAAACGTAGACCCCTAAGCTAGCTTCTAATTTCTGGGTAACATGGAGGCTTATTATAAAATGTTGACAGTAGATTCTAAAGCGATCCTGTACCTGACAGACTGATCTGCGAGCCAGCCAGCGTCACACTGTTCATAGCCGTCATAGTAAGCAGCAATGAGCTGGTCAGGAGTGGCCATTTTTGCCCCAATGGCCTCACAAGCCTTTTTGGCCTGATGAAAGGAAAAGGCATAGCGGCCCAAAGTGTCTCTATAGTGGAATACAACACCTAACAAAGAAGAAAACAATCAAAATATAATACTATTGTGGTATATATGGTCACTGGTCAATAGTCATGGTGCAATTCAATCTATTCTGTGGCCATAAACGGCAAACCCCTTCACCACCAACTTTATTTTTGAGAGTTTTGAGGCGTGGTTATAGGGCGTGGTCGTCATTGACTTTTGTGGGTGTGTGTACCAACTTTCATTAATCTATAACAAACTAAAATTTCAAATCTAGCAGTTTTGTTTATACATCATAGTGTTCAATAATTCTATAATTGACTTTATACAGTAGGCATATAAATGTACTCGTTTTGATTGGAGTCAGTGTTTGACCTTGTGCAATTAAACTTTTCAAATTGCATGGTTCCTAATAAGTTCTGGTCCTATAGATTGTGTTGTTTTCAGTCCATTTGTTCCAATTCAATACAACTTTAAACCGACAGTGACCAGTCTAACTCTTTTTTAATGAAGTATATTTTAGTTTTATTTGATTATTTGTAAAGAGATGCAATTATTTTACCGTTGACTTTGAGCTGTACCAGGTCACTGCTGTCCTCTAGCCCCTGCTGCACCTCGCACCGGTAATGTCCTGAGTCACTGGATCTGACGTCCGACAGCCACAGTGTCAAGTCATCGGAAGACGAGGTGTAGTTTGGTATAGAAGCACGGTCTTTAAACGCATCACTGACTTTTACCCTTTGTCCCCGGGCCACTAAAATCTGCTGCTCTATTCCACCAGACACCACCGTCCACTTCACTCTCGGCTCGATGGAGGAGGCAGCAGAAGATGATAGGGACACGAAACAAGGGAGGGCCACCAGGCTGCCCAAAGGTGATATGATAACACCAGTGTGAGGTATCTTCACCTGGAGATGTGTGCTGGACTCTGAAGAGAAAAAAAAACTTTACAGCACAGTAATAATATAAGATAAAACTTTATTTGTCCCAATGGGGAAAGTGTGGCGCATATGGCAATACTGTGGTAACAAGCAGGTAAGAGTACCGTATACTAATTATGTATAGTAATGTATTGATTTACATTGATTTTCATGCAATGTATTTAGTAAGGTAACCTATGGTAAGTAAGTATGGTTATCTAATATGGTATAGGGTTAGTGATGGTAATTAACGGTACATAGAAATGAATTGGAAATTAACCATAACTACTCTATTATTACAATTTTACCAGAAATATATGTATGTGTGTCTGTGTTTTCTTACCACCAACAGTAATTCTCAGTTTAGCATAGTTTGCATTCAGGTACACATGCCCCAACAAGCCAAGTGTATCACAACTTTTTAGCTGCACCTTAGTGTAAATTTATGGTTTAGAGTAGCCCACTCTGAAGGAAGAAGAAGGACCACCAACAGTATGTGTGGATGGGATACATTTTTTATGTAAATTTAAACAAATCCCGATTTGGGCTTTATGACTTAGTAAACATCAAATGACCAGAAATACGTGTTAAAAGCAATACGTGACAGGCTGTAAATCGGTTAACTTACCAAATGTGGGTGGTGTGATTGCAGGGAAGGCCAGCGTAAGGCAGCACAATGCACTGAGCAGCAACAAAATGTGGACATGTCTGTGAAACAAAGAGACAGATCAAAGTCAGACTCAAAATATCAAGGACATAAAAATAATAACTACATATTATTTCTCCTCTGTTTGGTTTCCAATTTCACAGACATTTAGTCACTAATAGTCCTCGTTGGGTCAGCAACAGGATACACTCCAGCGATTAAAGCTAAATCATCTTTATTTCCATAAAGTCCATGGAGTTAATATTTGAAACACAACCGCTGTGGATCAAGTTAGTAGCATACTCAATAATGGCCTGCATCATAAATGATTAAGATCAATATTCTGAACCACTGCCATCTTATGCATGACAATTAATTTGGGACAGTATTAATTCTTACTAACTCAGCTTTAAAACCTGGGAACTGTGCAAAGAAAGGACTAAAGGCCAAAAACATTAATAATATACTAATCTATTTTTTCTGTCATTTATTTACTTTTTGACATTGTCTAGGCTTTTTATTTATTTTCTTTTGGTTCAACCGCAGGTCACTCTGCCTCCACCAGGTGAGCCACTGACTCATCCAATACATTTTAGGTCATACCACCCTGCTCCAAAGACTATCAGGTGACTAATAACCTGGGCTTGACATACATTTTTTGTGTGGCTAGTGAACTACCACTACCAAGATTTTTATTGGCCACAATTTACAAAAATGTATAAACTGAACATATTCTATAGGTTTTACAGTTGTATAATTTTTGCTTGCCAATATATTTGTATTGATTATTGAGACTGTTAATAGTAGCTTATCAGTTATGAGGTCATTTTTAGCATCTCTGGACAAAGACATGCCTAAAGAATTAGTTAAAATGTACAGAATGCAGTAATATCCATATCTTTCCACATCAAAATTCAAACAGCAGCATAGCTCTTTGGATTTCTTAGTCACAGTCCTAGTTTTCTCGGTTGAGACTATGGTAGCAGAACTGACCACAGTCATTCATCACCTTGTGGAGCTAATGACACAGCGTCTGAAGAGGCCTGAAGCCAGCAGCACGTCACCGCTCTGCCATCTGTCTGTTATTAAACCAGGAGCAGTGGCAGTAGTGCCATGGCAGGGTTTAGGGCGACCTGATACAACCTCCATGATCAACAGCAACACAATACAAGATTATGTGTTTAAAAGATGATCCCCGGTTGCTTTGGTTAAAAGTAGCTGGACATAATGTAATTTGTTCAAATCGATTAATATGTAAAATGCATGAAATTGTAAAGCGCCTTTGAGTGTCTAGAAAAGAGCTATATAAGACTAATGCATTACTATTATTAATAAAGAAATGGACATTGAAGTTCTTCCTTGATGTTGCCTACTTTAAGGAAAACTAAAGTGAAAGTATGTTGTTCAGTTTGAGCTATAAACTCATTTACAAGTAAACTATTTTTTGCACATTATAAACATCTTTAAGATTTTATATGACAAGTTTGTGTTTTGTGTGATTGTTGTTGGTGTGGTATGGCTGCCACCTCTCTGTCAGTCTGCCCCATGGCTGCAGAGCTTACAAAAACCAGTATTAGTATTAGTTTGGGTACTCCGAGTCACTCTTTATTTATCTAACATAATCTTATTCCTGAACTTAGACTGGACTTGTGTTTGTTAGTTGGTTGTTTCCTAGTAACTCTCCCAGTGCATCATACACTGGTCTTGTTTAGCTTTGAATACAACTACAACTCATCCTTTTTCCTGCAGATTTGAAGTGAACAGCTAATATGAGACTATATGCATTCAGGGCTGATACAGTAGTCATCTTGTGTACAATAAATGCTTGGACACAGCTCTTTATATTGTGTCATATAAAAATGCCCCTCTTTGATGCCTGATGAATAACCGCTGTCTGTTTATTGGCCAGCTGGGCGGACTCTATCTCTATTAGTATGCCTGACAAGAAAACGCCTTACATAGAGCCAGCAAGCGGCCCGAGAATACAGCTGCACTTTGGGCTTTCAAATCGGACCCACCGCTTCACAAAAGGCTTCGAAGGAAAATTAAAGGAAAAGTCACTGGCACACTTGCATGCTTTTTCCTCTATTGGCGTTCTGTCACTCTTTTCAATGATAGGACAGGAAGTTTAAAACCACTAAGAGTTGCTTTGGAGCTGGCTTTGGATAAAAAAGACCAGGATCTGATGGTTAAATATGAGCTTGAGTTGATTCAGAAGTTAGAAAAAATGCACGTTTTTCCGGGCAACTGAGGATATGAAAAAATCACTCTACATCTTAACATCTCTGACCACTATAAGCTGTTGAAAACTGCATCATCATGTTGAGACCAGATTTAGACCTAATTCTCCTAGTTTAGACCTGGTGTATTCATGATCCAAACCTGGTGGACGGTGGTTTGATCTTGCCCAGCTTTAAACTTTTTATGAGCTAGGATTAGTCCTGGTTTAGACCTGAATTTAGTCCGGAATATAAGATTGGTTTAGTCCTTGTTTAGACCTAGATTAGACCTGGTTTAGTCCCACATTTCATTGCATCTTACAATCGCTGGACAATCGCTGCAAGTACATGGCCTGAAAGTGCAAAGAGTGCACTATCCCCGAGCCGAACAATCCCACCTCATCACAGAAACACAGGCGTAAGCAAAAGGAGACACAATACTCATGAATGAAAATGAGTGTTTAAGAGTAAGATAAAGGTAAATCATTACTACTATGTGTTGTGGGTGGCCCCTGCAGTGGACAAGCCCGGGGTCACTTCAGGTCAAAGCCATGTTCGCTCGGTCCACAGAAACACTATTGGTTTCTCTGTACAACATGCAGACGCACCACTTGGCCTAGTGCAGACTCAGAGGAGAGCTCAACTGTAAGTGACAGTAATGAGGCCATGATAAAGTACATGAGAGCAAGGCAACACTGAACAAATCCACTCCTGAATGTTTACTAAGGCTGCTTTTGCATATTGATTTGGCATAGTTTTTAAGCTGGATGCCCTTCCTTACACAACTTTATCTATTGATCCAGAGAGTACACTGGCATATGGCCCTTTGTGGCTTGTTTTACTGATAATCCTTGAATTTTGAACAGCAATTGTGCACTCTGCCCCTTTTGTCTATAAAATATTGGCAGAAAATTTTACCATAAAAAATGATTTGACGCCAACCAGTGAACCGTGACATTGTCTAGCCCGCACAATACTTCAAATCAAAGTCTGGTCCACCTACGGGGCCAGAGTAGGCACACATTTGCAGTCGATTTGGTAAAGCCACTAACCAGATGTCTTCACCACACAGAGCCTGTTGGAAAGAAAATTAGACTATGTGCAATGTGTCTCAGTTTAAAGACGTTTCTGGGCATCCAATAAAAGTATCTTGGTCAAAATGAGCCTAATTAAAAGTCATGATGCTCATTAGTAACACATGCAGTAAAGAATAAAAAGGCCTATAATAAGATATATTGTACATAAAATACTGTTGCATTAAGTTTGGTCAATTTTTTTTTTTGGGGGGGGGGGTTATTCTGGGGCTTTCAACTATAACCTGTCCTTGGCTAAAACATGAGCTATGGGCTATCCCACTGTGAAGCGTTTGTACCTGTCCGTTTGCTGGAGTCACGTGACCAACAGTAAAGCGCAAGAACATGAAGCAAGACAATGGGGGCGCTTAAGACAAAAAGCACATCTCCTGCAGGGGACTTGGGCAACCTTTTATATAGTCGCCTAGGTTACAATAAGGCATAATCAATAGACGTGTACTCTTAAATAAGAAATAACTGAAAACTATAAAAAACAAAACAAAAAAACAAAAAAAAAAAACCTGATACTGATTAGTAACTTGAGCAGTTTTGGCAAAGTACGATAATTAGACTCCCTTAATTGGCCCCAGTATCCAAAAGCCACACGCAGCAAAACCGACTAAATATTTTCTTACCTATTCTTTCCTCGCAGCATCTCAGTTGTCGTGACTTTTATTCGCTTTTCAAAGTCCGTGCGTATTTACGCTGCCCTCGGTCCTGCTGCAGTGCGTCTGTCTGAATTGGGGATGTGAGATGCTCTGCGCAGGTAGTAAGTACAGCTCGGCGCACTGCTCAGCGAAGAAGAGGAGAGTCGAGAGAAAGTGAAGCCAGCTGCGAACTGCCCACTTTCTTTTTTCCACCAAATGAAGATGGCGCATGTCCGATGAGACTCAAGCTCGTGTCACGGGCTATTAAAAAAGTATGTACCCATTTGGACTGTTTGCAGGGAACACAATGCATTTGGAGGAATCATCTGAGTCAGCTATGTGGCAGTTGCTGATGCTGCTGTAGGTATAGGAGCGATATAATGCAGCAGAGAGACCTATTCAGTTTACATAGGACTTAGATTCAGAGGTGGGTAGTACTCAGTTACATTTACTCAGTTACATTCACTTGAGTAAACTTTTAAATACATTGTACTCCACAGAGTAGCTTTGCTGCACAATACTTTTTACTTTTACTTGAGTAATAATATTTTTGAAGTATCTGTACTCTTACTTGAGTACTTGTAAATCTAGAAAGAGTAAGAGTATTTTTACCACCTCTGTGTGTCATGTAAGAACAGCTTTATATGAAAAATGTGATGATGTGGAAATT
>JAVQKC010035397.1:0-15499 GCA_036025475.1 Philypnodon macrostomus
GGTAACAGTTGTAGCACGTATGGGCAGACGTACGGGCAGACGTACGGGGCAGACGTACGGGGCCGTTTTCGCCGATATACACCTTGCTGTCGGGGACGACAGCACAGGCCTAGTTATTTTGTGGATTTTGATGTGCATGCTGCCATCGTCCTTGTGTTATATTGTGTTATATAATGGCAGATAGTGGGTCTTCCATTGCAAAGCCTTCCTTCTGTTCCGTTCCGTTGCTGTAGTGGCCACAAATCTCCAAAGTTGCACGATGTCCTCCATTGTCAGTTTTGGTTTGACAATGTTCGATGTGACTTAAACTGGAGCTTTGGTGAAAAGTGCTATGACATTGTACATTGGAGAAACAGGAAGATCATTTGGGACACAAAAAGGGGGACGTAAAGAATAAATAAATGATTGTTTGAGATGAAATGTTTCAAATGAGAAGAATACATAGGCTATGTTACTTTATGTTACCTTTTTCATTCAGGACTTCGTAATGAAGAGATTATTAAAAGAAAAGGAGAGACAGTTGTCTTTCCAATGCAGGATCCCACTCAAAACAGCTTCATGTGGACATATGGGCCAAACTCTCCCACCCAAGCTCTGGCCATGTCTATGAACAAAGACCTGCAAGTTGCGAATGGGACATCGTTTGGGAACAGGCTTAAAGTGGATAAAAAGACTGGCACTCTGCAAATCTTAAATCTGACCATCGAAGACACTGGTATATTTCGTAATCAGTTATTAAAAGAAAATGAGACAGTTGCCACGGATTTTCATCTTATTGTCAAAGGTATGATGAGTATATATTTATGTGAGTGAGTGAGTGAGTGAGTGAGTGAGTGTGAGAGTGAAAGTGAGAGGGAGAGAGTGAGAGAGAGCAAGAGAGAGAGAGAGAGAGAGAATGAGAGAAAGAGAGAGAGAATGGGAGAGAGACACACAAACACAAAGAGAGAGAGAGAGAGAGAGAGAGAGAGAGAGACAGAGAGACAGAGAGTCAGACACAGAGAACGAGAGAGAGAGAGAGAGACTATGAATGACACATTGATCTAATGCTGCGCTAAAGTCGAATTTGTGGTGGAATTAATCAGAACATATACTGTCAAACCTTTCTGCTAATGTTTTCTAAACAGGGTTAAGTGTGGCTCATATGTTGTCAACTTCTAAAACCATCTTATTTATTCAGAACATCTACATGCCCCTGAGTGAAGCTGACCAAAATACATCTTAGAATATTTCAAAATATACTGTCTGTTTGGCAACCAACAACATATCACCTACATGTAGATACATAATGTCATGAGAAAATCGTTATTTTTATTCATTTATTTATTTAGCAATTAGCATACAACATTAGTATTGAGCTAAAAGCTAAAAAAAAGTTTGGTTTCTTGAGCTTTATGTTTTACTGAACAATACTTACAGAAATGTAGACAACTACAATAATGTGTCAGTGTTGATCAGATTGAATCCACCATTCACAACAAATCCTACTTTATCAACAACCATTGATTATTGTAATCTAAAAACATCATAATTAATGTTGTTTGCTCTATGATTAATAGTAGAGGTTGTAGCCGGTGGTGCACAGCTTAGTTCCATATGTTGAGTCTGTATAATACTGATGTTCTTTCTCACAGAGAATTTTACAACTGTTAATGCTTTGGTGGGGACTAATGTAACAATGGAAGCACCAGTGAATCCGCTGTCTCCAAAACACCAGGTCTACTGGACCGAAGACGACTTTGGTGGAAAACTGATTGCAAAACTAAAAGACAACATCACTACATACAACGAAGAGCTGAAGAATTCCCTCTACCTCAATCCACTGACAGGATCTATGACCTTAATAAACATTACCAAACAATTTTCAAAGGTTTACTGCATCGAAAAGATGGATCATGATCAATTCTACTCAGGCGAAAAATACAATCTCATTGTTTTTGGTAAGTACAATAATTTTCAGTAATTTTCCAAGGTACTGTATGTATATTGTACATGTATAGAACAACACTGTAGTTACACTCTAAGTACTTTGTTAATATTATTACGAAATACAGTGTAATTACATTGTACTAACATATATACTCTTTGTTTTCGTACTTAAAGTGTAATTATACTATAATTAGGTATGAATGTATTTATATATATTTTTTTAATTACACAGTAAGTATCAAGTTAGTACGATGTAAATATAATGTAATTACACTGTAAATATTTAGTAATAATGACATATTTACAGCATCCACTTCATTTTAAAAGGTAAAAGTTCTGTTTTTACGACTTAAATAATATCAGTTTTTAAGACTTTTTCCTGACGATGGGTGCCGGTGAGATGGCAGCTGTGTGAGTGGTGGCCATTCATGTTGCTGGTGTCTGTGCAGCCACGACTTGAAGCAGCGACCAGTCCAATAACCACACTGTGAGAGCTCAGATTATGGTTCATATAGTGGTCCGTACGTGGTCAGTGCGCACAACAGTGGTTTGTATGTGCGTCAGCGCGCACGGACCAGTCCTCCCAACTGTTTGTATGTGATCAGCGCACACAAACCATTGGTCCCTAGATCAGCACCCTCTGACCCGTCCTCCCAGTGGTCCGTATGTGGTCACAGGACAGACCACAATTTTGGTTGCATGCCCTGCTTGCTGACCATGACCACTGGGAACACTGCTATTAGTGCACAGACCGCATACGGATCACTATATGGACCATATTCTGAACTCACACAGTGTGGTCGTTCCACTGGTCACTGTGGTCACAGGACAGACTGCAGTTTTGGTTTACAACCCTCTCTCCAGCATTTAGCCTAGCATAAACCAATGCACTAATCGTGTTTTGTTCTGACTGGTCTGCGAGGTCAGTCAGACAGGTGTAGTCTAACGTCCAAGTATGGACCATTGGGAGGTCTGGTCCGTGCGCACTGACCACACACAGACCTCTGTTGTGCGTGCTGACCACGTACGTACCACTTGAAACACTGCTATTAGCACTCAGAGCTCTCACAGTGTGGTCGTTGGACTGGTTACAGTGGTCACAGGACAGACCGCAGGGGATTGTTTTGGTTACAACCCCTGCTGCTCCAGGCTTTGCTCGAGCCCTGCCGCGGGCTTCGAGCCGCAGCTGTACAGACACTTGCACCCTGCTTGAATGGCCCACAACTCCGGCCATCTCGCCGACACTGATCGGCAGAAATTAAAAAAAAAAAACAGAAATTATTCAAGTCGTAAGAACAGAAACCTTTTTAAATCAAGTTGATGCGTTATGCAGAGTACTTAGAGTGTAATTACAGTGTTGTTACAATGTACACACACATATACAATACACATTTCTTACTATGTATGTACCTAATAAGTGCATGCAGGCTGTATTCTATAGTGTTATTATTATTATTTTCAATAATAAACAAGAAAAACTAATATTTTTTTTAAAAATCCACTTTTCCACTATTCACATAACTTCTCTCCCTGCTCCCACACTTCTGATACAACTACAAACAGACACCTCCAGTTGATCCCTAGTAAAGTGCATCACCAGCTTAGACTAACAATACAATGGAAGGATAGCCAGATGGGACTTGAATGTTCAATGCTCCCATAGTGAATTGAGTGTTCAACTGTCTCCTGGTCCCGTACTGATGGTAACCTCTCCTGCTTTAGACATACAGAGTCTTCAGTTCTTCATTTACCTTCAAGGGCTTCATACAACAACATATAGGACTTTACAACTCTTTTATTCACAGTCACACACAGTGGTATAGGTTAGAGAGACTCTATGGCAGAGGTGTCTAAATATTTTTTCAGTGGGATCCAAATTGGGAAAACCTTCTAGTGCCAGTACTTATCAGTGTTTTATTATTCCTTTAAGGACAAAAATGTGTGGTCAAATGCTTTGCTCACACTGAACATTTTAAATCTACTTGTGTGTCTGAAGCTATTTTTCAGAGGCAAAATTCAACACAGAGCAGGGTCATTTTGACTTAGTGGCTCATTCTAGAGGGGCTTTAGCCAATAGCACAAGGTATAATACCAGTAAAATATAATAATCTAGAACTAAAACTAAAATCTAAAATAAGGTCAATATCAGATCCTCATCTTCTCATCACATGTCTGTTTCTATTATCTGTATGTTTGGTGCTTTATGTAATACATGGGCCAGTCTCTAAAGGGGAATCCTGGCTTCTTTCAGGTGACACAAAAAATGGCTCCAGTCACAAATAACCATCTAAATACTCATTACAGTATCTCAGGAGATTCTGACATACATGCATTCAGTATTCCTGACTCTATAAACCAACACAGATGTGTTTGAATGCTCTGTGGCGCTGTTTATTCGCAATGATACTTTTGAAATCTGATCTCCTGATCTTCAGCTAGGTCATCACCACATCACTTCTACAAAAGCAGGCTCCTGAATGGTTAATGCATCGGTAACAGTCGCCAAAGTTCCTCGTGCCTAAAGCATGTATCATGCCAGAGGCTTGAGTCGCTTTGTTTGTGTGAACTGACCACACAAATGAGCCAAATTTGCGTATATTTCCCCGCAGGATCTTCAGACCCATGTCAACATGCCTTTAGATTGATAAACATGGACATAACTAGCTCGAGATGGTAATTTTGTGATCGGGTGAACACACTTTGATACAATATACTACAGTTAGGCAGAAAATATATAAATATTGTTTCTAAACAGGTGACTTTTTGAGGGAAATTCAAAAATATGTTGTTTGAAGATACCGAAGTTCCATAAACAATGCAATTTGTCTTTGTAGCAATGGGCCACATGAAATCCTACCAGGTATGGCCCACTGGCCACATTTTAGACACCGACGCTCAAAGGTCTTAGTTGGAACAAGTGGTAGTAGATGGTTGAATATTTTATGTTGTGTTGTAATTTGTGGCAGATAGGGTCTCCACTCCTCACATCCAGACAGAACACAGTTTCAGTCCTTGGAGCTGCCATCTGAACTGCACTGTGGTGAACAATGCCAATGTGAGTCTGTCGTGGTACAGAGAACAGACCCTGGTGAACAATGCAAGTGATCCGAATCTGTCCACAAACCTGGTGCTGAATCTGGAGATACCACTGATCCAAACTGAAGAGATCTACAGGTGTGATGCGGCTAACCCTTTCTCTACACAGACCGTCTACGCCAATACTACGGTCACCTGCCCTAAACACCAAACAGGTAATATATCACATATCAAGGACTGAGAAACTAGAGGGCCTGAATGAAATGTGGTTGAAATCACTCAGAGCACACATACCTGGTGGTCCCTATAAATATCCAAATGGGTGCAGTATATTTTGTTTAAAGTTGCTAACAAAAAGGTGGGAAGTAACTAAGTCAATTTACTGGAGTACTGTATAGTTTTTGAGTTGTATTTTTTGGGACAATTTATTACTACACTTTTACTTCTTACTATTACTTCATTACATTTGAAAGACAAAGATCATACTACATTTCAGTAAGAAGGCAGACGTACAGAAGTATCATCTACAGAGAAAACTATCTTAAAATCAAACTACATTTGTCAGTTACAAACTCTAAAGATAATCAGTTGCCCATGACAATTTTAGACTTAGCATTCATTTTTGTTTGGACATGTCTAATTTGAACTTTCATCTCAGTACAGTACAAGGTTAGACCTTCTCAAGTCCTGTATGGACTTACATGGATTTACACTTAATAAACGTTCCTATTTCCCATATTCTGATTCTGTATAAACATGTCTATAGTTTTGTTAAAGAAAGTACCGTATTTTCCAAACTATAGGGTGCACTGGATTATAAGGCGCACTGTCAACGAATGGTCTATTTTCAAACTTTTTTCATATATAAAGGCGCACCGGACCATAAGGCGCATTAAGTGAAACAAAACAGTCAGACAAGTCAGTCAAACTTTATTAAACGCGTTCACAATAACTCAACATTGTTCAAACGTTAATGGGCGTATTCACAATAACTTTCAACCTCGTTCATTTGTAACACATAAAAAAACACGCTAAATCAAATGTTAGCGTATTCACAATAACTTAAATTTATTCAGTTATAACACGTCGTAAGCATATCTCTTGACAGGTGCCATTTTGGGGTCATATATAGACACTGATAATACACTACTAATATTACGGTGAAGCATAGTACCGGTATGTATTACTCCGCGACGCTCCTGACTCCCGAAGCTCTGTAGTTTACCGAAGTTGTACCAAAACATTTTGACACAAAATCACTTGGAGCCAGAATTAATCCATTTATAAATCGCTCTGGATTATTAGGCGCACTGTTGGTTTTTGAGAAAATAAAAGGCTTTTAAGTGCGCCTTATAGTGCGGAAAATACGGTATATGATCAGACTAATGTTTTACAGCTCATCTTTTCATGGTATTAAGATAAGATAAAGTCTGCAAGTCTGCAAGTCTGAGTTGAATGTAAGGGAAATGTTTGGATTATTCTTGACTGCACTCGTTTGAAATTCATTGAGGAAAAATATATAGTACTTTGAATACTTACGTATTTTTGAAAAGCACATACTCCAGGACTTTAACGTCAGTAATAATTTGACAGATCGACTTTTACTTTTATTGGAGTCATATTTGACCAGGAGTATCTGTACTTTCACTTAATTGCTGACATTGAGTTACTACTGCTAACAATTGCCATTCTTTATAAACATCCTGGATCCAGACGGTGATTCGGATCACTCCCAAAATCAAATCAAATGTTCCTTGTGTCATGACGTCCCTGAAAATGTCATTCAAATACATTCAGTAGTTTTTATGTGAAGTTGCTAACAGACAATCAGTGTAAATGTGTATTTAGTCAGTGTCAGGGCATAGATGGATAGAGTAGTCAATAATATTACTGAAGTAAAACTTAAAAAAAAAAAAAAAATTATTAAATTACGGCCTTTAGATTCTCAGTGCTGAAATTTTTTGTATTATTATTATTCTACTTACTCTGTCATATTTATGTTTTGCTTTATTTAAAAGGTTTATCTTCAACAGAAAAGACATTGATAGGAGTGGGTGTCGTATTACCTGTGTTCCTTGTGGCTGTGATTGTGTATTGTGTGTGGAAACACAGAGACAGACAATGTGGTGCTGGTAAGCCAATATATATTTCCATACAGTTTTCCTATGACATATTTATTGTAATGTATTTTATTTTCTCTATTTCTAGGCATCCTTGAAATGTCCTGCACAAACACACAGGTACAGAATATATATATATATACACACACAAACGTTAAATGGATTGTGTTCAGAACTCTCTATAGGTCTTTAGTTTTATATTTGAGCTGGAGGCAAGGAAACATTCATGGTAAAATTCTGCTCTTAAGTTAACTCTACCCTTCCTGGCCAACGAACATGAAACAACACCTGAAAAGTTCAAAGTCGTAAGTCAGGTCTACACAGTGAAAGGGTGTTTTCTCAAAAGCCATAGGATTTATACAGTAAGGTGTTCAACCCACTAATGAATCAGATCAGGTTCAAAATATATTTTCTGTTTTTTGTCAGTGTCAATATGAATGGCCCCTGCCTCCATCTGATTTATATTGCATCTGGTCTATAAACTGTATAGATTGTATAGACTTCCTCTACACACCCAATGACAAATATTGATTAAGTGTCTTGTCTTGAATGTGTACCATATTCATACTGAACACTGACAGTGTTTTGGTATATTCCCAGGATCCTCTGAATAATGAGACAGAAAACCTTCAGAACAGTGAACAAAGCACAACTTAACGGGCTTGTACAGACTGCAGCAGGCCGTACACCTGCCTCACTACACCAGCTCCATCAGCTACACAATTGTTTTTAAATGGCCTTTCCCCAGCTTACCTGGCAGAACTTTTGGCTCTTTATGTTCCCGACAAGATTAGGTCCACAAACCAGTTGATTATCACGAACAAACCTCAAACAGGACATTCTTTTTGCTGCTGCTGTTATTAAAGGTGTATATTTTTAAATATATGCTGCTTCTACCTGAATTAGTGGTTGTTTCTATATTTTTTTTATTTAATATTGTTTTAGTTTTTTGTGAGTTTTGTCATTGGATAATGCGGAAATGTTATCTATGCACTGGCTCATTTCATGTTTTGTACATTTCTGTATATATTCAGAATGCAATTTAAAATGATTTTTGTTTGTTGATCTTGATAGTGGTTCAAACTAGTATCTGATTAAGATATAACCTGTTAAGTGTCTGATTAAAGTTTTGAAAAAGTGAACTAATCACACGGTTCCACGGGACAGGAGCACTCGGGTTGGTTGATGCTCCTTTATTTATCAAAAACTGCAATCTATGAGAAATAATGTGAAGTAGTTGATGTTTTATTTCAAATTGCTTGGCTTATTCACATCTATTTATTTAAACGTTTAATTACTATTATTTATATCTACAACAAAAAAGTACTTTTTTATGATTTTGAACTACCAGTATTTTTACTCGAGTACACTTATTCAGATATTTTCCACCTCTCATTAGATGGTCTCATATTTTTTTCCCTCCCCCGCCTCACACAGCCTGCTGACACTTCAGTTAGCAAAGCCTTAGCTATAACACTTTGTTGTATTAGCGTATATGATGCTTACAAGTGGTTTGAACAAAATAGCATAGTGTGTAAGGTTTTAGGTCGCGCTTCCTCTCAGGGGCAATTAGGACGATTCTTTGTCCCAATGGTCGGCCTTGCTTTTATGTGGGCAGGCTCGAGGAATGATTCAGAGGCTTCTTTGTGAAAGGCATTTCTTTGAACGTAGTCTACACAGAAATAACGAAGGTGCTTTAAGTTCCCCCGCCCTTCAACTACTCTGTGGTTGTTCAAACTTGGGCATAATAAGAGGGTGTATGTAAGGCTATGGCAGCAATTTCACCATCATGGGTTATCATGTTTTCATCATAGCTATGTTTTATTACATTAAGGTATAAAAAACTAAATTAAACTATATGTAATTTTGACAAGTATCTCCCTTACCCTAAAAAAGACAAATCTGAAGATCGTTTATAGGGGCATATTATCAGGCAGTGCATCCATTGCAACTATACTGGGGCTCAGGAGGTTGAAAGGGCTCGCTGAGGGGTCCATTAATAAACCATGACTAAAATACATCTAGACCAGGACCAGGACAAAATCAGGTCCAAAGCAAGACTAAAACAGGTCTAAACCAGGTAAAAATCAGCAGTAAACAATTTCTCAACCAGGAATTAATTAGGTAACATGTCTTTAGCAAGGTAAACCAGGTCTAGAGCAGGATTGAACTGGGTCTAAACCAGGACCAGGACTAAAACAAGTCTTAACCTGCACTGTGGTCCCTGATCACTATCTTATGCCAGTCATGTTCATGTCAACATGTAAACACAAATATTCCAAAAGCTGCAGTGCATGTCAATACCTTATTCCTAATGGGGATGCATTGCAGCTTAATACAGGCCTATTCTTGATGTATATGTAACTGCATTTCTCAATTGAATTTTTCTAGCAATCACATTCATGTTGTTGCTTTTCTACATGTCAGTGCATCATATTTTTATTTCTTTTTCTCCACTTCTGTGTATGTATGATAATAGGTTTTATCCAACTGTGCAGCAGTGACCAAGCAATTGTCTCGGTGCAAATCCTTAAGGTCCACAGTGTTGCTTTTAATTAAATCTCATTGGAGCCTCTCAATCCGTCTCTCCAAGTGACATGTTTGGTCAGAATAGGAAGCACTTTGAGTAGTCTAGAGTTTCATCTTACAGCTCCCAATGCTTAAATGTTTTCTTGTCCGCAATCAGTGGTCGAGGGGACCCCGCCGATGACAGGGCCCCACCGATGACAGGAGCCCCACTCCATCAGGAATACAAGGGTGTCGAGTTTGAAATGTACGCTAACACCCGGCTAACGAGAAATGAAGTGAGATCTGATAAGGGTTTGAGGTGGGGAAAGACAGATGAGGAAACCCCCCTGTTCAGGTCAATGCTACTGCTACTGCTAATGCTAATGCTAGAATAATCAAGCTATACAATTATGGGTGAGGTGCTAGCTAGACCCATTTCATCATACTACAAGTCTTTTCTAGTTCCAATCTTTGCTTGATGTAATTTTGCTTTTATGTTTTACACCATTTTAGTTCTGAGATTGTCGGGTGCAGGAATTTGATGTGCAGACCACTGCTTAGTACTGTTTTATTACTGGTAATAATCAGACTACACAATTATGCTTTTTTTAGGCACTATGTAATTTCTGTAATGTTTATACAAATGGTTCTCAAACTTTGGTACTAGCCCCACTAATGGAAGAGTATTTTGTTAGTTTTGTTCCAGTTTTAGTCTTGCTCTGTTACTATTTCTGAGTTCAGTCCTGATTTATGGCGTTGAGTTTGCAGAAATCCATCTAACAAGAAACAATGTGAGATCTGATTAGGGCCTGAGTTGTGGACAGACAGACGAGGAAGCCCCCCTGCTCGTGTCAATGCTACCACTAATGCTATTGCTAATGCTCGCACTTGTCAAGCCTCATTTCCCCCCTTTAGATGCCTCTGGGACCTCTCTGCTCTTTCCACTGGAGCCTAGACAACCCCTCAGAACAGACAGCTTTAAAGACGAGACGCAACAGTAAACCGCACAGATATGAGGTGTAAATTATTCCCCAATGTATTGTTCACCATAGCGGTCTCATTACATTTTAAGTAGAATAACATAAAGGAAAGTGAATGAGGGAGACTGTTACGGCGCAGCCATGAAGAATAGTTTGATGTGGTTAATTAAAATTCAAAGCAACAGTAATGATTTAAAGTGGTTTCAAGGCAGCTATAAAATCTTAATCACTGATTGAATATTGGTCTACATCTTTTTTTTTTTCATTTTAAGCTTTCTTTTTGAGGACTTAATGTAGAGGCCTTGGACCCCAGTTTGGGAATCACTGATGTAGAGAATGAGCAGTTCATCAAAATAACAGTTTTAAGAATGCCAGTGTAAATAACATGACAGTTCCTATATCCCAGCACATACCTGTAAAAACACTATCCCAACAACAATGTTCCAGTTATTCCCATTTTCAATCAAAAAGAACAGTGTAGGATACTTAGAAAAGCTGTCCAGAGACTTTAGTGGACTTGTGTCAATATATTTCATGTAAAAAAATTAAGGAACATTAATTTTATTTCAGGCACAGGATTCCTAACACACAACTAGAGCCCATAAACCCCCTGTGTGAAGCCAGACTTATAACTCTGCAGCAGCGGCGCTAGCATTTGTCTATAACACATTGATCAGTTACATATTGCACATATAAATAAATAATAAAACTAAGACTAAACACTATTGGAGACACATTTGCAGCCGTTTCCGTCCATTCATTTGGAATGTTCAGACATACAATCTCTGAAAGTTTCTGAAGCTTTTTTTGTAACTCGCTAAGTTCAAAATCTGTGTTCCAGTTTATAGCTGGTCATCCTAGACTATGTAAATAAAACTTTGTAATTTTGGAATCACTTACTTACATTTTTTCTTACTTATGTAGTTTGTACCTTTACAATCACCGTTTACTACTGACATAACAGCACAATGTAGCACACTTATTCACACTTATGCATGCTGATCTTTACCTTCTATTATTTATCTATTCTTATTTTTATTTTGTTGTTGGCATCCAGTCCGGGCAGCAAAGTAAGAATTTCATTGTGCAGGGAAACACAATGTGCATATGACAATAAATTATAATACACATTACACAATCAACTTTAACTAATGGTTATTTGTGTTCTTCTATTTTTACCTGTCACTTCTGATTACCATAAAACATTGTCAAACCAACTATTAAAATCCTATCATATTAATCTTGGGTCTACTCAGTGTCGGTTTCTGACTCATCATTGATTCCCCTCTCGGAGATGACCTATTTTCATTGCTGTAGTATTAAATTACCAGGCTTGATTGCTGCTAATAGGCTTAAGTTATTTTGGGGGGGGTGTATTTCCCATGCAGTTATAAAGACATCCACAAACTGATTCGTGTATAGAAAAGAAAATGACTGCCACAGCATTTTGGAGCCAGACTGTTTGACCACAATGAGCTGATGACCTGTGGGGAATAAAACATAAAACCACTTCAAATGTTCAAATTTATGATTATAGTAATATTTTTGTAGTGTGGGACTAAAGAAAGGGCTGTATCTGAATATATAGTGATTTTTCTGCAGTGGTGTCTGAAAGTCTAGTCCGGTGATTCCCAAAGCGGGGTACGCGAAGGTCCTGCAGGGAGGCCCCCAAAGCCTCTACATCAATGGTTCCCAAACTTTTAATACAAGTTCCACCTTAGAAAAGATTTGTTTTTCTATTTACCACTTTATTGAACTTAAATGAGCCTAACAGAACACTAACTTGGGACTAAATATAGAAATACAATTACTCTAGGCAAGAAAAAAGAAAACAAGTGACTATACCAAGTCTAAATCTGTCAGATCTGAAACAGGACTAAACCAAGACTTAACTGCAATTTAAGAAGAGGATTAAGAAAGACTTGACATGCAAAACATGACCTGAGTACCACTAGAAAAAGCCCAGGTACCACTACTGGTCCCCGTACCACAGTACATCAAGTCTTCACTATTTGTTTTACAAGTTTGTTATTATTTTAATGAAGAACTGGTGACAAGTAAGAGTATTAATGTATATATATATATACTTTGGAAACACCCTGTTAGTAAAAAGAACTATATAAATCGATTGGATTGGACTAAACCATGACTAAACAAAATCTCAACCAAGGCTAAATCAGGGCTAAACTACATTTAAACCGGGCCTAGTCAGGAATAAACCAGGTCTAAACATGGACTAAACTGAATCCTATATAGGAATAAACCAGGGAAATTCTAAATAAACTAAATAAAAAAAATGTTCTAAACCAGGACTAAATCAAATCTAAACCAGGTCAAATTCAGGAAATAGAAATGGTCTAAACTGGGACTAAAACAAATGTAACAGAATTTAGGAATAAATCAGATCTAAACATGTATCAAACCTAATTGTAAACCAGGTCTAAACGTGGACTAAACCAAATTTAAACCAGCTTTTAACTAGGTCTAAATGAGGACTACAACATTGAGAATTGAGAAACCAAACCAGGCTGAGCTAGAAGGATTTTGTCACATCACTCTTTTTGTATTTGTATTTATTAAACTCGACTCTGCTCCACTATAGAGATTGAGGCGTTAGGGACCATGGAGGAGGCCCGGACACATCCGCGGTGTTTAATATGCAGGAAATGGCAGTGGGACATCCTGTTGAGATGTTTGGATGGAGACTTGGCGTCCTGAGGTGGAGCAGTCTGTTCTCACATGGGCCGCCAAGCCAAGGTCCAGACAGGCCTTTAAAGAAACAGGTCTGGGACCTCCACTGATCCTCCATCAAACATATTTAGTGTAAACAAACAAGAACTGGCAACAGGAACTAAAGACAGACTGCACCGAGTTTGTTTCCCTTTGGACAGCAAATATAAATGCATCCATTTTTTTTTTTTTTTTAATCCAGCAATCCGGACCTCTGTGACCGCAATGTTGCATATGGCCATGCCAGTGGGAGGTAAATGCAATTTATTCAGATGAACACTGGGTTCTACTGGGAACCTATGATTTATTAATTATGGAATATTTATGATGAATATTTATGATGTTGTATCAGCTGATCTCCGGCCATATGTCTTGGACACTCGGGTGAAGAGAGGGGCTGAGCTGTCAACTGATCACCACCTGGTCGTGAGTTGGATCCGTTGGCAGAGGAGGAAGCTGGACAGGCCTGGGAGACCCAAGCGTATCGTAAGGGTCTGCTGGGAACATCTGGCTGAGCCCTCTGTTAGGGGGGTCTTCAACTCACACCTCCGGGAGAACTTCTCCCAGATTCCGGGGGAGGTAGGGGATATGGAGTCGGAGTGGACCCTGTTCTCCTCTTCCATTGTCGATGCAGCCTTTCGGAGTTGTGGCCGTAAGGTCTCTAGTTCCTGTCGTGGTGGCAATCCCCGAACCTGGTGGTGGACACCGGAAGTAAGGGATGCCATCAGGCTGAAGAAGGAGTCTTATCAGGCCTGGCTGGCCTGTGGGACTCCTGAGGCAGCTGACGGGTATCGGCAGGCCAAGCGTGCTGCGGCTCTGGTGGTTGCAGAGGCAAAAACTCGGAACTGGGAGGAGTTCGGGGAGGCCATGGAGGAGGACTATCGGACGGCCTCGAAGCGATTCTGGCAAACCGTGCGGCGCCTCAGGAGGTGAAGGCAGCAATCTTTTGCTGCTGTTGACCTCAACTGGGGATATCATCGGACGGTACTTTTTACGCTGAGGAAGCAGAGGCTGGGGACTCTTAGGTGGACTCGTCCATCACCCAAGCTGAAGTCACTGAAGTGGTTCACAAGCTCCTCGGTGGCAAGGCACCGGGTGTGGATGAGATCCGCCCTGAGTACCTCAAGTCTCTGGATGTTGTGGGGCTGTCTTGGTTGACACGCCTCTGCAACATCGCATGACGGTCGGGGACAGTACCCCTGGAGTGGCAGACCGGGGTTGTGGTTCCTCTTTTTAAGAAGGGGGACCGGAGAGTGTGTTCCAACAACAGAGGGATCACACTTCTCAGCCTCCCCGGGAAAGTCTACTTCAGGGTGCTGGAGAGGAGAATTCGGCCGATAGTCAAACCTCAAATGCAGGAGGAACAATGCGGTTTTCGTCCTGGTCGTGGAATGCTGGACCCGCTCTTTTCCCTCCGTAGGGTGCTTAAGGGCTCATGGGAGTTTGCCCAACCAGTCCACATGTGCTTTGTGGACTTGGAGAAAGCATTTGACCGTGTCCCTCGTGGTATTCTGTGGGGGGTGCTCCGGGAGTATGGGGTTGGCAGCCCTTTGCTAAGGGCTGTCCAGTCCCTGTATGACCGGAGCAGGAGTTTGGTTTGCATTGCCGGCAGTAAGTCAGACCTGTTCCCGATGCATGTTGGCCTCCTTCAGGGCTGCCCTTTGTCACCGGTTCTGTTCAGTTTTTATGGACAGAATTTCTAGGTGCAGCCGGGGGCCGGAGGGTATCCTGTTTGGGAGCCACAGGATTTCGTCTTTGCTTTTTGCACACGATGTTGTCCTATTGGCTTCTTCAAACCAGGATCTTCAACATGCACTGGGGCAGTTTGCAGGCAAATGTGAAGCGGCTGGGATGGGAATCAGCACCTCCAAGTCTGAGGCCATGGTTCTCAAGGATGGCTTGCCCTCTCCAGGTTGGAGGAGAGCCCCTGCCTCAAGGGGAGGGGGAGTTCAAGTATCTTGGGGTCTTGTTCACGAGTGAGGGAAGGATGGAGCATGAGATTGACAGGCGGATCGGTGCAGCCTCTGCAGTGATGCGGTTGTTGTATCGGTCTATCTTAGTGAAGAAGGAGCTGAGCCGAAAAGGCAAAGCTCTCGATTTACCGGTCAATCTACGTTCCGACTCTCACCTATGGTCATGAGCTTTGGGTCATGACCGAAAGGACAAGATCTCGGATGCAAGCGGCCGAAATGAGTTTTC
>JAVQKC010035409.1:0-15857 GCA_036025475.1 Philypnodon macrostomus
GGGCTGTAGGCGCAGACTGGCAGCCACCCCCTCTGTCGGTGTGCCCCAGGGCAGCTGTGGCTACACAAGTAGCTTACCACCACCGGGTGTGACTGTGGAGTGAATGAATAATGTAATGTGAAGCATCTCTGAGTGTTGAGAAAAGTGCTGTATAAAACTAATGCATTATTATTATTTTAGATAATAATTAAATAATAATTCAAGTTAGTAAAGACGTAAGTCTATGGCTTCAGTTTTTGCATTAGTATCGGTGGATTTCGGGTATCGATCGATCCCAGATATCGGTATCGGGAAATGAAATGGACAGTAATGAATTTTCTATAGGGAGAGAAAGTGCTTACACAGATGTACTCATACTTTTATTGGTGGGTAACACTAATTTCTCCATAGAAAATGCATTAGAGTCTCTTTCATTTCTACAGGTCAACACAAGGACAGAACTTCAGCCAAATTGTTTTACCAGTCATTTTGATCGCCATTTAGTTTGCCAAAAATTAACTCCCACCATGATTTAAAAATTGGATGACATACTGCTACATCAGTCTGTCCAGTTTGATAAAGAGACATATTTTTACTGATTAAATCTACATTAAAATTCAATCAGTGAATATTTCTCTACAGAAGGAACGAGACGGATCAGGGTTGAGTTGGCATGAATGAGTCAGCTGTTCATCATCATCATCTCTGGCACACGTTTGGTCATTACCACAAACTCTTCAAAGACATAAAAGTGTATGAACAAATAATAAAAACAAAAACAAAAACGAATATTGCTGGCCACTCCAAAAAACATGATGAACATATTGGCTTACACATGATAGTATTTATTCTTTTAATTGTATGGGGAAAAAGGGTCTGTATGTCACACATAACAATAACACATCAAGAACTGGAGATCAGTGAGTCGTAAATTCGAATCCGGCTCACGGCACATTTTTTTTTATATATACATTGAAACATATACATTTGACTGTATGTCTCTGCTGCTATAAATACATAATATACAAACTTGAAAAAGAATATACAAAATAATAGTCGATTTTTCGATTAATCCTAATTTAGCTATTCCACTTCATCTTAATGGGGGCTAATCTTGGTGTGATTTATGCGTGTCTCGTTGGGTATCTCTGAGGTTAACGGCTCCAGTAAAAAGCAGATGTAGCATATTAACGGTAACCCTCTTTTTGAAGCCCGCGCGTGCGTGTGTGTGTGTGTGTGTGTGTGTGCGCGTGTGTGTGTGTGAGAATGCACTGAGCGTGTTAATGAAGAGCTGATATCGAGCTACCCAAGGTTTAACTCATTCTCTATTGCACTCTGTATTTCTTATTAAAAGCTCCCCTGGCAGACATTGGTTCAACCTCTGAGTCTATTGTGTGATGCGACCGATCCATACAATAATAGCAGCAGTAGAAGAAAATCTGACTTAGGGCAACTCAATTTGAGCAATAACTATGCTAACCCTGTTCTATGACGTAAAGTAGATTGTCAGTTGTCTGTGGAGGTCAGGGGAGGGACTAGAGTAAAACCTTACTACTATTGGCCAAAGCGGTGACCCACAAAGCCTGATTTGATGTTGATGTAGAGGTCAGGGGAGGAGCTAAAGTAAATTATAATTATGACAGATTACCTACTTTATTACTTTCTGTGTTACTACCGTGCATTAGCTTGACCTCACACCATCCCCATGACTTACATAGTGACCAGTCCGGCTCAACCTTCCCTGTTCTGTCTGTCATTATCACATCTATGGCGATCACAAGTATATACGATGCTGAAATCTCCAAGTAAATCTGTCTGTAATAAATCAAGCTCCAATCCCTGATCATCATCTATCCCATCCCTGCATATGTCCTGGGTAATCCCACAAGAGAGAGATGTGAGGAGGGGTCAGGGCAGGACTAGGGAACAGTTCACGAGGGTTGTTCATTCAGATTGCAATTAATTTAAATCTATGGATGATAGCGTCCGAATTGGATAGTGATATCTTATGTGTGCATATGAGATACGAGCAGACAATATGGTACTAATATAATATATTGATTTTATTAGATCAGTGTCTTCATAAAAACCCTTTTAACTACAGATTCAGTGGACATCCAATCCAATGTTCATCATAATACTTATAACACTGGCATTGTTACAGTAAAAAAGGCGATGAAGAGCAGAGCATAAATGAATGCACTAGGGATTCAACGCTCTTCCTAAATTAGAAGATCATCATAACTTCATATCATGATACGATCGTTTATTGTCATATCTTCATATCTCATATCGTCATATCTCATATCTCCATATCTCTATATCTCATATCGTCATATCTCCATATCGTCATATCTCCATATCTCATATCTCCATATCTCCATATCGTCATATCTCCATATCGTCATATCTCCATATCGTCATATCTCCATTTCTCCATATCTCCATATCTCCATATCTCATATCTTCATATCTCATATCTCCATATCTCATATCTCCATATCTCCATATCTCATATCTCATATCTCCATATCGTCATATCTCATATCTCCATATCGTCATATCTCCATATCTCATATCTCCATATCTCCATATCTCATAACTCCATATCTCCATATCTCATATCTCATATCTCCATAACTCCATATCGCCATATCTCATATCTCCATATCGTCATATCTCCATATCTCCATATCTCATAACTGCATATCTCCATAACTCCATATCGCCATATCTCATATCTCCATATCTCATATCTCCATATCTCATAACTCCATATCTCCATATCTCCATATCTCCATATCTCCATATCTCCATATCTCCATATCTCCATATCTCATAACTCCATAACTCCATATCTCCATATCTCATATCTCCATATCTCATAACTCCATATCTCCATATCTCATAACTCCATATCTCCATATCTCATATCTCCATATCTCCATATCTCTATATCTCCATATCACCATATCTCCATATCTCTATAGCTCATATCTCATATCTTCATATTTCATATCTCCATATCTCTATAGCTCATATCTCATATCTTCATATTTCATATCTCATATCACCATATCTCCATATCTTCATATTTCCATATCTCATATCTCATACCTCTAGATCTCATAGTTACTGGGGATCGACTCGGTTAAAAGCGTGCATCCATACAGTATCCATACATCTGGATCCTTATAATAGGTTCTTGGTTGTGCTGAAATGAAACACAGCCCCATTTTGATTTTATTCTCGGAATGTATTTGGAAAAACAGCTTTAACACCAAGGCTGCATCCATTTTCCTTGGGAACACTGCACACAAAAGCCATTGTTGAAGTGACACTGAACCTTCCCATAACAGCCAAACTAAAAATCACAGACGTAATAAGACTGGAGAGAGAATAGAAAAATGTAGACATATATCCTTGAGGAGATGTAATGAAATAGAATGTCTGCTACATGGTAGAACTATTATGGTTCAAAACATGTATACAGGAGGACATGAGGAGCATAACACAATATAACGCATGGGGCAGCTTTAGCCCAGTCCAGATTTAAGGTGGTCATTATCACTGTTGTTAGTGGAACATTCATTTTAAATTGGGCAATTGTCATTTGTTTGTTTCGATACTTGGGGATGAATAAATTGTGCACGGTTTTAATGTTAAAGATGCTGTCCATAGGCTCCTATTGGTCGAAGTAGTAGTAACCACAAAGTCTGATTTGATGTTGCTGTAGAGGCCAGGGGGAGGGACAGATTACCTACTTTACATCATAGAGTCAGATAGAGCTTATTGTAGGAAACAACATATACACCTTATAACCATGTCTCCAGTTTACTAGTATACTGAACTTTTTTGAATAGAGAAAGGGGACCAAAACAAAAAGCCAGGGGTCTTCCTTTGACCAATCACCTACAACAGTTTAATGTTGACGTTAAGAGTGTATATAAATATAATAACATAAATAGTTAATAGAAGCACTTTGAGAAAGCATTGGGCATTGCAAAGCTCAATATAAACCCAATCCATTATTTATTTATTTATTTATTTATTTATTTATTTATTTATTTATTTATTTATTTATTTATTTATTTATTTGTTTGTTTGTTTGTTTATTTATTATCATTCATTTCCTTATCAGGCAAGAATAGACCCTTTAAACTGCATTTCAGTGCAGCCATGCCCATATTGCTCACAGTGAAAACCGGTTCGGACCACTTTACTGTGAGTGTTTGCATGTTTACCCGGTAAGTGAAGCTCTTTCCCCTGAATGACAAATTTGCCACAAGACAATAAGGTCTCTACACGGAACATACTGCATACAAATCACACCAACAATGGCCTTTAGCTCATAGGAGGGAGATTGGAATTAAATGTGGAGAAAATGGCTTGGAATGTAATATATTGCTCGACCCACCAATAACTAGTGAAGTCAATAGAGTCCAAAAATGTAGAATTGTGTCTTTTAAAGGTGATGTGTATAAAAAAATAACATAAATTATATAATAAAATAAATTGCATAATAAAATAAATTGTATAATAAAATAAAATAAATTGTATAATGAAATAAACTGTATAATAAAATAAATTGTATAATAAAATTAATTGTAAAAGAAAATTAATTCTAAAATAAATAAATAAAAAAAATAATAATAATAATTGTTCCAAAAATGTTTTCTCTGACCCTTTTATTATGTAAAGTAGAATATTTATATATATATATATTTTACTTTAGTCCCTCCCCTGACCTCTACAGACTACAGACGACCTACTTTACATCATAGAACAGGGTCCATTTGAAGGATTTTTTAGTTTACAATTTAAGTTACTCAGATAAATGGTACTGTCTGCAAAATATGTGTCAAGCTAGTGGGCAATGCTGTTGAAAAATAGATAAAATAGCTCAATACTAGTGTTTGGTTTAGCTAAATGGTGAATCTTGATGATTGGTTGGTAAAGGGTACTTACTTGGTGAAGTAGTCCTCCCTGGAGCTGTTCATACTGTCCCAGCTGTACGGTGGCCCCTGGAGACCACCCCAGGAGCCCGGACCAGGGGGAGGCCAGCCCGACGTTTTGTTCTTATGGCTGAAAAAGAAAAATACATAAACAAGTTAACAATCAAACAAATATTCCCAAAATACATTAGATTTTGAATGTTCTTGTTGATTTGATCATAGAACATATTAGAAATGAATAGGCACTATATGATTTTCTTCCACCCTCCACCCAAGACATCCATAAAAAAGTGAATTGGTCAGTCTAAATTGCCCAACCAGGCCCAACCAGAGGGTCACCGGTTCCGATCCCCACCCGAGCGCATACTGTCGTTGTGTCCCTGGGCAAGACACTTAACCTACCTGCCCCATGTATGAATGTGATGTATGGTAGTCTGTCAGAATAAGTGTAAACCATGTGACTAACTGGACATTGTCAGCTCGTGTCCAGCTGGATAAGACTGCTTTTATAACAATTCCCATTAATATTTAAAACAATCGGATTTGGATACTTCAGAGTGAATATCTAAAAGATTACTGCAAGTCTGTGGTTTACATTTAAGAGGCGCATCGTGAATTATTTCGCTCAGGTAAGATCTTGCTCAGTACAATTAAATGCAGCTGTTTAATAGGATTACTTAAGTGAAGCACAGTCACATAAATAAGTAATTATAGCATTTATCCATCGATGCATTGCGGGAAGATTATCCAATGACTGCATTTGAACAAAGCCATACATGACAGCCATTGGATATCCCTATTGAAGATGACATTAAAATGCAGTCCAATGGAGAAGGAAGAGGCAGATTCAGTGGCTCGGTATACCAGGGAAGGTTCAATACATGACTTTAAAATCTGATGGCAAATTATAGTGCTTGAGCTATATTCTTTACAAGAGTCATTTGAAATCCATAAAAGATCATAACACTGGAAGTAATGCAAGTTCTGCAAGAAAACAGTAAAAAGAGTACTGTCTTGAGGATGCAATGCTAACCCTAACTATCTTGCAAGCCTTGTCTGAGTACAAATGAATACACTGAATGACCCAAAACCCAATGTAGTCAAATGCATACTAAATGAGAATGTCATCCCCACAAGAGTCCAGTCGATTTTGCCCCACGTTTTGCTGTCGACAGGCGGGATACATTTCTTTGTCAAGTCATAGCTTCCAATAGGTGAAAATAGTTAGCGTCCCAAATTGTAGTTCCACAGTGAAGGGGTTTTAGCTGAGGTTTGCATGTCCATTTCTTGAAGCGTCCAAAGAGTAAAAAAAAAAATCAAGCTAAAAATCCCCAAAATATCTAAAACTGATTCATGTTTCAACAGTCAACGATCTCTGTATCTCAACGTGCTGCGTCCGAACTAAACCAAACTGATGTGGCTTCCCCGACTTTATCCCATAATCCTTCTCATCACAGAGACAACAAATCCACTACGCCCTTGTTTGTGTGTCTGCGTGTGCGATGGTGTGTGCAGATGTGCGATTGTTTATGTGTGATGTGTGTAAGAGGATTTTCAGAGCGCCACCATCTCCTCCCATAAGATGCAAAACTCTTAAAGGTTCCCCCAAGCATGAAGCATCAAGAGCTTTCACCGACCACCGAGGGCCAGAAATTATTGATGATGTAAAAAGAAAAGCCCACAACTATGTCTTGTTCAACCCATTCCAGTTACTTTAGTGTGTTCACAGGATGTAGCCAGGGCCCAAATATTTAGACCTGGTTTAGTCTATTATATTAGCCTATTTTTAATATTGATTTAATGCTGGGTTCGAATGGGTTTTGGTAGTCTGTGGTTAGCGCTGGTTTAGACAGCAAGTTCTGGTTAAAGTCTAGTTTAGTCCTGGTTTAGAGCTGGTTTAGTCCTGAAATTGTCCTAAAGAAATCCTGGTTTAGTCCTGGTTGAACCCTAGTTTAGTCCTGGGTTAGATCTGGTATAGTGCCAGTTAAGACTTGATTTGGATCCAGTTAACTCCCAGTTGTTCAGGGTTTAGTCCTGTTTCTTGACCATTAGAAAGTCCTGGTTTAGTCTTAGTTTATGTCTGGACATGGTATAGTCCTAGGTTAGTCCAGGTTTAGTCCTGGTTTAGTGCAGATTAAAAGCTGATTTAGATCCTGTTAAGTCTTGGTTAAGACCTGGTCTGGGTTTGCTACTAGTGAAGATGTGATTACTAGATTGTCTAAAACAGAAGCCTAGCATTCGGAGATTAAGCACAAATATTGAGAGCCAGTGAGAAGTAGCTGTGTTGTTAAAAAGTGCCTGGATTATATTATATATGTATTGGTTTAAGGTCTGTCTGTGGCAGGAATCCAAATATGAGATCTGAAAAGACTCTTCCTGCTGATTTGTTCTTAGGGTCTCTTCTATAGAACACTATTGAACATGCTTCTGCAAGTAATCAATTCATATCCCCCACAAAAACACTAACACCTTTTAAATGTATAGTTTCACATTTTTGGCACGTAGAGAGTCCATTTGAATTGTGAACTAAACATATAAACAAGACAAAGACACAGCAATGAATACGTCTGCCCACTGTGGCTGCCATGTCATGTCATCTGTCATCATGTGGTTATATCATAGTGCGAGCCAGGCAACGGGAAGCCATATGATAATATTTCTGCCATGCACCCATACTAACAGCAGTACATCAGCCTGATTCAATATATTTGTGAGTGGCAGGGGGTAGGGTCGATAGATGTGAAGGATCCCTCACTCCAGGAGCCACTAAAGCTAAATATGACATTAGGAAAACAGGGCTGACATAGCAACCATTCAATCACTTATTCAATTCATGCATGTCTTTGGACAATGGAATACTAGTTACTAAAGTCAATGTAACTATTCTGCACACCTCTTAAAGCCAGTAAATGTTTTGTTGAATCATATGTTGAATAAAAAAGCATTGTAGCCAGCTGGCAGCTACCTTGGCCACATGCTCCTGTCAGCAAGAAGTCCTCCACACTATTGGCCGAATGTCAAGAAACGTGCCTATATATTTCAATACTGCCTTGAGTTGTTAGTATCCAAGCTAAGTAGGGTTGACTTGAGGTTATACTGAATGTTGTTATAAAATACACTGGTAATTTATTATATCAATTGCAATAGGCCTACAGACTTCTAGATCACTCTCCATAGTCAATCAAACTAACTAGAGGGATTAGTCTTGCATCTGGTCCTGATTGAGACCTGGTTTAGTCCTGATTCAGTTTTACCCATAGTTAGTAAGTACCCTCAGTTAAACCCTGGTCTCTGCCAGATATCCAACATTGTTATTGCATATGCATGGTAATATTGTATGGCTCTTATATCCACACTTTCCAAGGTTTGCATACCATCTACAGAATTACAGAAATTGGTTTTGTGTCTAATTTGTATGTTATGTTATGTTATTACTGTACCAAAGCCATAAGACCTTCATTTATTTCCAAGCCAGCAACTATGGGCCTTAGGCGGGGTACACACTGGACAACCAAACACTCTCACATTCATCCGCTATAGGGCAATTTGAAGTCAGCTAGAATACCAGGAGAGAACCCACAGTATTTATATGGTCTTGGCTCATCTTTGGAATTAAATATTGGATGCATAATACATTGATGATTTTTGTGACTTGTCGAGCTGCTATCATCTCAGACCATGAAATGCAAAATACAGCCAAGATGATGGGAGACATTGGAAAAACCACTGGACTTTACTTTTTGCTTGACTAGCATTGACATTTAGGTCTGCACCGTTTTACTGGGGGGAAGCTGGGCAAGCGACTCCACTCTTGGCTCAAAATGAACACAATTCCTTGCCTCTTTTGACCATTTCACAAGTGTTGATTTGATTTGATTTGGTTAAATGAGTTGTTGAGCGGCCGTGGTTTAGCTCAGTCGGTAGAGCGTGCGTGGGGTGAATGAAGCTTCTTTTGGGAACCGATTTTTAACATGCTTTTACAGAATGGTGAGGGTGTTTCTGCAGATGAACTTATGAGTATACTATTATGATCAAGTCTATATTATTTGTGTTCTTTTTGTGTATAGGGCATTGCTTTTCAGACCAATTGTGACCAAAACAGCCTCTTTAATCTAGTCTGACCCTTCCTCTTTGTATACACCATCTTACATGATCTCTTGTAACCCACAGATTCACTGCGTATTCACAAAAGCTGTCTTCTCCAGAGACGCGTTAGCCTACATTATCACAATACTTACAGGAGCCTTTAGCATTGTGCCTCCAACTCTCACCACTTTACACTCT
The DNA here is from genome assembly GCA_036025475.1 of Philypnodon macrostomus. Taxonomy (NCBI): domain Eukaryota; kingdom Metazoa; phylum Chordata; class Actinopteri; order Gobiiformes; family Eleotridae; genus Philypnodon; species Philypnodon macrostomus. The sequence goes on from JAVQKC010035409.1 coordinate 9,219, forward strand.
GCAGGATAACTGGGGTAATATAAGCCTCAATGCGTTTTTTGTGATAAAAGATCACTAAAAGAGGGCAGACTCTTCCCATAATGCAACAGTAGTGAAAGTGTAAGCAAGAAGAAATAAATATATATTCAATCTTTAACACACACTCTTTATCTTACTGTGTTCATCCACTTTACTGGGTCTGCCAAAAGTTAGTTGTAATTGGGCGGAAACGATTCTGTCCACTATTGAGCAAAATGTGTTCCATTTCCAGTGCTTCAGCATAATACAAAGATGTTAGTATCTTCTGTTTTCTGACAACAACCATATATTCAATGTAAATGAGCAGAATCCACAGCAGTTGCTAGTAATAATTCTATTTGTAGAAGCAGGATAAGACAGCAATAGTGGAACAGTCCACATTAGTTCATCAGGAGGACAGCCTACTGAATGTGGTTTGTGTTAATAATTGTATGGGCAGAAACAGCTGTATATTATATGTTTACCTTATGATACATATTCAGTCAGGTCAGCATCAATGCTACAGAAATATACAGTCTTGGTACAAAACACTTAGCAATAGTAGTTGACAATCATGGTAACAGCTTCAGTATAAATACAGCTTCAGTATAAATACAGCTTCAGTGTAAATATAGTGATTACCCAATGCTCTGTAAATGATTGCATTGAATGAAAGAAATCTTGGTAAACATTAATGCCTCTGCCATTTTCTGAATCTCTGAAATAAAAACTCCAAATGAATTTGTCCACCATGTCACCAGCTCATGCCCAAAATCACATCATTATCTAATAAGGCCTCTTCATACACTGCCCTTATGGCTGAATTTACTGGGATCTTGTCACTAACATGTCCAATCCAGCATTGATCTGTCACTAGGAATTTCTTAATTGGCTCGTTAACAAACTTCCTCCCCTTCCTTCATTCTGCTAATGAATCTACGACATGCTTTTAGCTCTGAGCAAGACAGCCGTATCTAACCATCGCTTGACCATCCCATTTCTTGTTTGTACTATCTCTCTGTACCATTCATAAATGAAACATGTGTTTATTTGAAGGTTGCCCTGGAAAAGCTTTAAATAGAGTTACAATCTGTGGCTCTCAGAGAAGTCCACGACCACAGGGCCATGCATATTCTTTCTTCAACACGGGGGGCAAGGTTATAAGAAAATTATAGTGGACTATTTTGATTTGAAATAGATAATAATAATAATAATGCAAAAAGACACATCCCAAAACAATGGAAGTTGATTAAAGCTGTTTTATATGCACTGTACTAGTCAGCCACAGCATTTAGATCTTACTACAGAGTTACTAGCAAATTCATGACTTACAAAAGCAAATGCCTAACTACAGCAATTTCAAATGGTGGGTCAGGGGCCAATAGTGGGCCATGGGTAGGTTTTTAGCAGAGATTTTTTAATCAACTTAAAATAGCATCAAAATCACAAAATTTTTATTTCTTTACAAACCATATGAATTTACATTGACATTCAAAATGGCATGTGGCCTTTTTCATGGAACACTATGTAAAAGGCTGCTTATTGAGAGACGTCAAAGAAAACTGCTAGCTTGCCATAAACAATGTAATATGTACATTATACTGCTTATATCAGTGAGCTAACGGGACCAAGCAAAGTTAATTGAGGTCGTCCATGAGTTATCACTTAATTAAAAGTATAACTATTACACTATTGAGAACTGTTTTTCAGATTATGAAATGAATAGCCATCCCATGAAGCTAATATTAGAATTTATGATTAGGATTATCTGCCATTGATTTGATATTTCTTCACAGTGAGTCACCCCAATTCTGTTTCTATGGTTGTTAAAGGGGGGCCTTATGGTGATGCATTGCCCAGCACTCTGTACCATTAAGCCCCATTCTTGTAAATTAACATGTGACATTATAAATTGGTGCTAACCCAGGTCTAGGTCCAGGGCAAAACCAGGTCTAAACCAGGACTAAACCAGGTCTAAAACCAGGACTAAGCCAAAGTTAGGTGTAAACCAAGGCTACACCAGGACTAAGCTGAGTCTAGCAAACCTGGACAAAACTAGGTCTAAACCAAAACCAGGTATAAACCAGGTCTATACCAGGTCTATACCAGGTCTACACCAGGTCTACACCAGAACTAAACCAGGTCTATACCAGAACTAAACCAGGTCTATACCAGGTCTACACCAGGTCTATACCAGAACTAAACCAGGTCTATACCAGAACTAAACCAGGTCTATACCAGAACTATACCAGGTCTATACCAGGTCTATACCAGAACTAAACCAGGTCTATACCAGGTCTATACCAGAACTAAACCAGATCTATACCAGGTCTATACCAGGACTAAACCAGGTCTATACCAGGTCTAAACCAGGTCTATACCAGGTCAAAACCAGGTCAAAACCAGGTATAAACCAGGTCTATACCAGGTCTATACTAGGTCTAAACCAGGTCTATACCAGGACTAAACCAGAACTAAACCAGGTCTATACCAGGTCTTTACCAGGTCTACACCAGGTCTATACCAGGTCTATACCAGGTCTATACCAGGTCTACACCAGGTCTATACCAGGACTAAACCAGGTCTATACAAGGACTATACCAGGTCTATACCAGGTTTATGCCAGGTCTACACCAGGTCTATACCAGGTCTAAATAGGAGCTGTACCAATCTTCATCTTATATTAATATTTACAAATTGTCCTCTGCTCAACTAAATCCTGGTGACGTTTTTGCCTCGATATAAAATATAGCTCCCACAAAAACACTCTGCGACCTCTGTCTGTGTGTGGACGCATGCCAACTGTGCTGAAATCAATTAAAAGCTTGCCATAAAAAGCCACAAAGACATTAGGTGAGCCAACGAATTACATTTCTACTATTTCATTCACACCAGCTTGACTGCTCCATTCCTACACTGGGGTTTTGATGGCATAAAGTATTTTTCTGTCTGTGCATTTTGTCGGGAGAATAATATATGATCTTGGACAGCGGGCGTGTTAGATTTACGTCAATAAGCACAAAGTCAGCGGGAATCAATCAGAGCTCAGACCTCAAATATTAGGCCACTGCTCAATGGGTTTTTCCAATAGTCAACACAGCTATGCATTTTACAGTGCATTTTGGCCTTAAAACATGAATTGCAAAGTAAATATTTCTACCGTTTGTTTTGCATAGGGACAGTGAAGGAGACGCAGCAAGGCATTTTCGCCCACAGAACTGCCCCTCACTAGATACTGCATCTTACTCAAACCATTCTCTGTAAACCTTAAGACACCTATGTAAAAAGCATACATTTCTGACACAGTGCTGATTAGCTATTTGAGTGCACAACTACCCAATAATGTGGCCATGTAAGGCTGGTTTACATTCATCATTGTTCCTTTTCACTCAATATCATTTGAATAACACTGTCTCAAGAATGCTTTCTGCAAACGCCATTTATGTACACGCTTCAGACAAGTGTATGGGCTTGTTCAGACGTTAACCACTTTGACAGTTGTGTGTATTCATTCAATACATAATAGGCACAATATTCGCTTGTGTGTTTAGCCTCCAGAAATTATAGGCTATGAAGGAGGAGAAAAACAATTTAAACAAATGCTTGAATATATTTCAAAAAATGGTTTATGGTCCCCTTAAGGAGGAGGGTGATTGAGTAGCAGTGTCTAGTAGCAATAATCAATAGAGACCTGGTAACACAATGGTAGGTCATGCCAAGTCAGCTAGTAGTGTTTAAGTACCTTTTGGCCCAAGCGATCCCATGTTGTTAATCAGACAACCGGGTCACATTAGATCAGTGTAACATGCATGGATATGTCAAGAGTCAAGACCAACAATGTGGCATTAGATTGATGTTACTATTGGTTTTCATTGTATAAAAGGCCCAGCAGTCTGTCTTTGAACAGCCACATCACAAGACATTGATTCTTACTAAATCTGATGCATCAATGAAGAAAGAATTATAATGTTAACGTTTTGTGAAGCCCCTGTAATTTTGACTTGTTGACCCCAAAATTCATGAAGAAAATGTTTATCTTGTCAGGAAATGTAATAGATCCGACAGCCATTTTAGATCATTATCCACTTTCTATCAATCAACATCAAACTACATCTCACTGCTAGGAATAAAAGACACAAACAAAATCAATAAAACCATAGATAAAATAAACACACACACACAAACACAATAAAAAAATAAATACAATTCTTTCAACCTCAGGTGCTAAAAGCCAAATACATGGGTCTTAAGATTAGCTAAATCATTGATGCTTGAGGTAGATTGTTCCGCATTCTGGAGCCGGCCACAGCGAAGGCACCATCACCCCATGTATGTGGTCAAAAGAACCTCTAAAAGCAGTGGCGCAGATGACCACAGAGTGCTAGTCTGTCGGTGGAGGCAGAGTTCTAGTCTGTGGAGTCAGTGGAGGCAGAGTTCCAGTCTGTTGGTGGAGGCAGAGTTCTAGTCTGTCGGTGGAGGCAGAGTTCCAGTCTGTTGGTGGAGGCAGAGTTCTAGTCTGTCGGTGGAGGCAGAGTTCTAGTCTGTCGGTGGAGGCAGAGTTCTAGTCTGTCGGTGGATGTAAAGTTCTAGTCTGTCGGTGGAGGCAGAGTTCTAGTCTGTCGGTGGATGTAAAGTTCTAGTCTGTCCGTGGAGGCAGAGTTCTAGTCTGTCGGTGGAGGCAGAGGTCTAGTCTGTCGGTGGAGGTTGAGAGACTCACATAGATATGCTGGTGCCAGGCCATACAAAGCTTTAAAAACAAAAATCTAATCAAGTTTAAGTGTAAAATCAATCCTAAAGCCAGTGGAGAACAGGGGTTATGTGGTTGTGGTCTCAGCAAATTGTAAAATCATTCACTTAGTCTAAATTGAATTACGCAAAATGTAATCTATATCTATTATGTATTCTTAAAAGCCCCAAAATGTTGCGGTGTCCGATGCAATTTGGTAGCCAATGGTGTCTGGGACTAAAGCATTATTAGTGACTGTTCTGGTTGGCTGATAGTGCATACAAAGCCACATTGCCTTATTGCATTGGGTTTAAATCAATTGTAAAGAAAAAGTGAGTCTTCATGCATATACTATGGGATTACAGGGGTGATATTTTACACTTACAATGGCCTTTCACATTTAAGGCCCTCTTTCCCCCCGCTTACCACAATAATTTTACAACGACGGCAAATGCAAACAATAGAGAGTAAATAGAATCACACATTTTCAGCTCCTGAGAAAGCCAGTTACTATGCATACATAGTAGAAAGCTCAGAAAAGTGGACTTATACTTGCGCACAAAGATGAAGAGGAAATGCATATATACATAATGTATAAGGTAAACATCATCATGTGTTTACAATGAAGTGGCTATAGGCTGATTTTTTGATGGAGATAGAGTATGTAGAATGTAAAATGGGAAGAGCTGATGTCCTCAAGTGACTTCAGGATACCGACTTCTGCAGTGGTTCTCAAACAGGCAACTTCTAGAGCCTGTTGTAGAGCTAGTTTTGTTCCTTTTTTAGGGCATTGAACTGAATGTGTGAACCACTGCGTTGCCCTGGTTTGGGCATAGTTTAGACCTGATTTAGAACTGAAATTATTCCTATATTTAGTCCTATATGTTAGTCTTTGTAACTGCATAAATCCACCATTTAATTCCATGATTTAGGCCTATAGGTTAGCCTTCATTTAGGTCTATTTAAGTCCACTGAAGGGGCAAATATTTTCTGATGTGTGACCATGTATACAGCTATGTAGTTGTCAATGCTTTCCTCCACTGCACCGTGTGATGTGAACTCCCGCTGACTTCCAATTTAACCTGAATGAAATCAGTCAATCAACCAACTTTAACCCAATTAGACAAAGTAATGATTCTAGTTCACTGAAAGACATTACATCTCTAACCTTTTTTTGTGGTTAAGTAAAATCCATAATGTTTTGCCTATGGGATCAAGAGTCATTTGGAATAGGGTCGGTGTGGGTCAGCACTTACTATTATATGATCATATCTGGAGCAGAACTAATTGCCATGCAGCTAGCCCTCTTTAGCAAACAGATGTAGACATGCTGTAGCACACTGGGGCTATCCATCTTCCCTTCTGTCACCGTGTTATCTCGGAGTAGCCAGATTCTGGACATCAAAAAGGTTTGGACTCCAGGAATGCAAGGCTGATTGTATTGGCAAAAGCAGTATGTTTGCAATGATAATGGACTAATTACATTTGGTTACTGTGATAGACAGAAAAATATGCTATTTAGCTGTTTGCTAGTGAAAGTAAGTAGTAGTATCTCTAAGAATGAACCACTGAGAAAAAGTTGAAGCTCCAAGGTCGGTATTGATTAAGGTTTATACATTACAGACATCAAAACAGAGGGTCAGGAAGGGTCAGGAAGGGTCAGGAAGGGTCAGGAAGGGTCAGGAAGGGTCAGGAAGGGTCAGGAAGGGTCAGGAAGATCAAGCTGGAGCAAACTCTCATGCCGCAGGCCCCAGCTCCTCTCAAAAGCTCCTTGCAAAAGCTCTCTCTGCTTGTTGTAACATACATACAGTGAAGAAAACAAGTATTTGAACACCTTGCTATTTTGCTATTTCTCCCACTTAGAAGTCATGAAGGGGTCTGAAATTTTCATCGTAGGTGCATGTCCACTGTGAGAG
>JAVQKC010035412.1:0-17845 GCA_036025475.1 Philypnodon macrostomus
AAGTAGCCACCTTTTGCTCTGATTACTGCTTTGCACACACTCTGCATTCTCTTGATGAGCTTCAAGAGGTAGTGACCTGGAATGGTGTTCACTTCACAGGTGTGCCCTGTCAGGGTTAAAAATTGGGATTTCTTGCCTTTTCATGAAAATAAAGAAAACTCATTGAATGAATGAGGTGTTTCCAAACTTTTGGTTTGTACTGTATATAGGTCATAATGTTTTGCAGCTTCCTGATTGGTGTAACTAGCACCTACCACTTTGACTATCAATCAAAAAAGCAACATAAAGTGATACATGCATTGAATCTCTTCCCCCAACACCTACTTTTTAATGCTTTTATGATACAACTTTTTGTTAAATTCCCTTTTTGTGGCATTAAGTTCATAGTATAAAATAACTAGGCGTTGACTACCTCCTTAACTGACAAATTCTCTTACAATTTAAAAAGCCTTGATTACCCATACTGATTCATTGTTTGTATTATGTTCTAGGTCTGAGAGTGCGGAGACAACAGTTACTACAATCACCACCATCAGGTAAGTTCAAAAAATATATTTGACTAATCCACTACTTTGGCTGGCTAGCTTCACTTCAAAGGTAAGGTTTGACTTTGTTAGAAAGTACAATATATAGAGGAGGGTTCAGGATGACGCATTGCTGCAGTACAATAGACTTCAGACCACACCTGGTCAACTAAGCCGACCCCTGAGGAGCTGAGTCAGAGACATCAGTGTCTTACACTTATAAAACTTCAAGATTCCGTCTAGCTTATTGACTCCTGCTGCAGCAACCCACTGTTTTAAAAAAATAAGACTTAATTCACCTTTTTTTCTTCACTTTCCAGGGAGACGCACAGTGAGCCCGAGCCAACTATGGATCGGTAAGTTATCTTGTTAATGTCAAGAAAAGTTCATGCTAGAGTATGTTATTTAATACTATTTTATCTGTATCACTCTCCTTTGCCCCGAGCCATTTTCAAACCTATACTTTTTACACTTGTACCATATTTTCTCAATGTAGGCTAATTGTTTAATATAACCAAGTACATCGCGAGTCAAATTAATTATTTAGTTTTGTTTTGCCGTTTTCACAAATTTGCTATTCCTTTGAGATCATAGTAGGATTGTATTTGTTATACTGAGATATTTAGGGCAATTCCTGTGGGAACGCAGCACCTTGTTGGAGCTTAAGTTACCTGCAAATTGTTCATGATGCCTTTTTAGACTCATACAAAGTTATTATGCCAACTACTGCTTTCTACCAATACTGTTTTCAAGTCGAAAACATACTCAAGAGTTGTATTTTGTTCAAACATGGCTGTATTTGTGAAGTGGACACAGGCAGCTGGGGGAAAGAGCCTTAAACAGACATGCATATAATCTGAGAGAAAGAGATATAGAAATAAGTAATAAGTAATATTACCCCTTTAAAAATGACAAGATCTAGTTTCCCATTGTCTCCCATTGTCTGAAACTGAAAAAAAAAGAATTGGCAGATCAGGTTCAATTTTTAGGGACACATCATGACTTCTATGACGAATATTAACTAACTCGTTCATTTATGCCTTAAAGCTGTGAACGCAAAAACTCCAAAAAAATAACTTGCAAATATTTTGCCCAATTAGGCTCAAACCTAAAGCATCTAATTACTCTCCGCCTATGTCTGATCAATATGATACTAGTTACCTAAATAGCGCCCCCTATAGACTTTTTTTCAGGGATGTTTTCCAATTATGTCAAATCAACAAGGCAATTAGACCCTTCCCATATTTGTCATAGTTTGGGGGCCGGGCCTGTTAATTGCGCATTAACAATATCAAAACCCTTCAATCATCACACAAACAATGTTAAGGTGGCCATTGGTGCCATAGCATTTGGGACAGACGCATGGGGCCTTTTCGCCGATATACACCTTGCGGGATGACAGCGTAGGCCTAGTTACCCTAGTATAATTGTCAATCTTCAGATGTCAAATTAATTATGCATATTAGAAATGTCCTTTTTGTCAAATCGCAGACTGTTAAACACGGCTTCATTATTAAGTGTTTGCAGAAAATGATTATCCCATTGAATATAACTAATAATTTTACTGGTGCACAAGACAGTGGTGGTAGAAATGTACTATGGATGAAGCAGAGCTTAGGTGTTGAGGTTCTCTTTGTTCATGATGAGGATGGATAGGATAAAGAATGAATACATCAGAGGGATAGCTCATGTTAGATGTTTTCAATTTAACGTTAGACTCCAGATTGAGATGGTTTGGACATGGGATGGGATAATGAGTGTATTGAAACGATGCTGCCAGACAGGAGGACCTAAGATGGGATCCATGTAAGTAGTAAAAGGCCAGTTGTGTAAGAGAAGAGGGTGAAGAGGATGCAGGGTGAGATAGAGGCTGATGATCCTTTGCATCTACCCTATGAAAGGAGGAAGATATTATTTCATAGTCATTTTCTCTTCTCTTTTGAATTTTAGCATGACAACGCCAGAACCAGAGAGCAAAAAGTGAGTCATTTTTGTACTATACACTTTTTAATCACTTTTTATTAGATTATGCACAACTAACACAATCTTTCCTACAGGCCGTTTGTGTATGTGAAGGAATACGTCAACACATCTGACTTTTCCCTGCTTAATGCCAGAGACGCTGACAGGTAAAACTATAAAATTATAGCAGTTACATACAGTCTTACATTAATGAGTAAAATATGGTTGAAAAGATCAGTAGTTCAAGCTGAAAATGTGACAATATAAAGCTAAGTAAACAATGGCATTAAAGCGTTTATATATGTTTTATTGTAATTTTATGAGATGCTATTTATTTTTATTACCTTTTGATCCTATATAATCATCACAATTTAAATAAATAAATGCTGCAGCCACTGATTTTTTTCCACAATATTCTAATGTTTTACTATATCATGCTATATCTCAACAAGTATTTTTGAACTATTGTCTGAACTATTATCTTTGAAACAGGTCTGATTTTTTGACATCAACCTCTACCAGTTACTCCTACAGCAGCCCCTCCAATTACTTGAGGTAAAGCCACAAATCTAAACACCTGCATAAGCCTTTCTTCAGCTATAATCCCAGTCCTATTTTCCTTTTGCACTATATTATTGTAATGCCGCTAAACCCAGATATGTCCACGCACTAAGACACAAATGCCTCTAAAGCTGCTCATTACGGGGCTAAACCAGGACAGTATTATTTACACCTACAGCGACCATAGCATAGAAAGGGTCACAGTTTATTCCACTAAATTGAGCATTGCGCTGCACAGTTGAACTAACCTGTCTCAATTGCTATGTCTCTCCAGTGGCTCACTGTCGTCTAAGTGCACATTCTGCGGGGAGCCAGTGGGCAGCGATGCCAAGATCACTATCGAGCACCTTAACATCAACTGCCACCCAGCATGCTTCAAGGTAATTCTTCTACCCACTTATTTGCAATGATACTGAACATGTTATTTGAGTATATATAGGATTTTCAAATGAGGAGACATATTTGGACTTCTTTTCTCAAGCTTACAATTTTTTTTCTTGCTTTCTCACTGCTGAAAAAGCTTGGCTAGATGTATGTTCCCTTTAAGACTTCATGAGTATCTTAGCGAGTCTAACGGTTCTTCCGATCCAAAGCATTTCATTGCATTTTCTAACCCTGTGTTGAATGTGCATATGACAAATAAACTGAAACCTGAAACCTGAGGCTGTTCAGACCTACTTGTAGACTACTACGGCCAATGCAAACAAAAGAAAGTAGTATCAAAGTGGAGTTTCTTCGCCTATCTACGTAGAACAGGGAATCCAAGTATTTTCAGCTCTTTAGAAGGTCAGCGCCTCAGCATTACTCAAACCTACAAGAATGAAACAAATGACAACTCTTGGTATGTTTTAACTTAGTAGGAAGCTCAGAAAAGTGGAGATCAGATAATGGGTCCCTTTTAAATGTTTGAGGTTGAGAAAAAGTTTTCTTATTAACAGAGTGATTTTTTCCCCCTTATTCAACAAGCACTCAAATACAAATTACGTTCATCTGCTTCAAGAATCACTTGTTTGGCTGCTGTTAATTGCGTCCTTGAAGCATCAACACTTTTCATTAAATGTCTATGATAGAATTTCAAAGATTTCAAAAATGCCCTTCAGTTTTTTGTAATTAGTTTCTATCATAACCCCATTTTATATTTTATGCTTTCCAGTGTGGCGCTTGCAGTAAACCTATGGGGGACCTTCTTCATAAGATGTTCCTACATGGAGGGAAAGTCCACTGCGAGAGCTGCTACAGAAATGTGTTAGACTGATTACAGGAGCTCTTGAGCGGCCTCTTGTCCCCTTCTCTTCCCGTTCATTAGCATATAAAGTGTTCTTGTGACAAAGTTTGGGCTGGAGTTCAGTTTAGACTTGAGTACTGATGTGGTTATGGGTGATCAAAGAGACTGGTAAGCACAATTTGAGACTATGAATGTTTTTTATTCTATTAGGTCATTAAGAGAAGGAAGTTTCATATATGTCTGTGTGTTCTGTGTTGGGGGAATAGCTGTGTCTGCCTGTAAAACTAAACTATGAAGGATATCTTGAAGTGTATGTAACTGTTGGTAAGTGGGATAATAAGCAACTACATTAGCTATTTAATTGGTTTGATATAAAGTGTTTATTGTAAAATGCATTGTTAATAAAATAAAATCTTCTTCTAATACAAATGTAAAAATGCTGATTTTCTATTAAATATTGCACTTTTTTTTTTTTTTTTACAAGCATTTACAAACTACTAAAATAGAAGTTGGCAAACCATTAAGTAGATGCACAGATTTCTTGAGTCTAGTTGAATAAAACTTTTACCTGAACTATGAACTGTACAAACATATGCCTCTCGTTTATGGCCACCACCTGCAGAGTGTAAAGAAAATGTAGATCTGGAGTGCATCGGCCACCATCTTCACGCACAGTTAGGCAGACTCCCCGGGTATAGAGGACAGATCATTGGGTCTTTCCCAATGCATTGAAAACCTGCCTCCCGTGAGAATGTGCTACTGCACTGTTTATTCAACATAAGCAGAGCACTTCAGTTATGCACTTGAAAGATACATTGTGGAATTTGAGTAGGTGCCTATGAAACAACTGCCTTATAAATAGTAAATTCATATACAGTACTAGTTTACAATGATTACTGTACATAAACCACTTGTATTTAAAGAAAGTGTTCAAAAGGCCTAGTGAATGAATGTGTCTGTCAGTTTGTGTCTAAGCGCGTCAGCCCTGCAACTAATTGGCCATCAGTAAAAATGTAGTGTAGATCTTTTAAGAGTATATGTGGGTATTGCTAAATGAAGTGTTAAAACAAACCTCTAACAAAAGGCATGAGAGTTTTGGCTCAGGTGCAAACTATGAATACTGTCAATTTCATTCTTTTAAATAGCTTGTATTAAGATAGTGCATATACTATGGCACCATCTCCCCTGGATGGAGGCCACTGTCTGTGTGAAGCATGTGTCAGTGTTTTCCCCTGGCTCTGCCCACAGCAATGTTTTGGATGTGCCTCCACAGCAGCGAAGGGTCTGACTCGTTATGTCTTATCAGAGACTCCAGCCCCTCCGCTTGGTCCAGGCTTTGCCAGTAATCCTGAGGCCATATTTGCAGCCATCTGTGGACAGATATACAAACAGATTAGACTCACCACACAGGGCATTTTAATTAGATCATTAAAATAGAGTCATTTTGCACCCCTGAGACATAGTTATTTAGATTAAAAGCTAAAAAGTGCAAGCTTTTTACACCTGGCACAACCGTTTTACTGTCAAGCTTACCCATCGTCCTCGGGCAGGTCCCGGGCAACTCCATATCCTGGCTGGGGCAGGGGGCAGCCCATGTGAGAGTTATTAGCCATTTTAGGTGTAGGTGGTTCACTTTTTTCAGGGGAGTTTTTATATGCTTTTTCTGCAGCAAGCCGGGCATTCTCCTGGTCACACACGTAACATTCAAATCCATTGAGATAATTGGGTTTGCTCATGTCATTGACTCCCCATTCTCTGGTCTCTAGAGCTTCCAGTAACTTAATATTTGTTATGCTTTTCAAGTTTTTAAATTGTAAGTATTTCATATATTCTTCATCATTTTCATCCAGAATTTTGATAAAGTCTGCAAGAGCTTTTGGTGAAGAAAAGTCATCAATAACTATGACAGAGTGTTTGTTAGGCATCCAGTCTGCCACCACTGCAGAGCCGCGATAGATGGGCACGCAGCCCTGATGAAGAGGCCGCCACAGCTTTTCAGTCATGTAATCGGGACATATGCCATTCTCCAGTGCCAGATGGAACTTGTACCGTGCAACAAAGTTCATGAAATTGGACTCCTCTCCGGTGGCTGTGGACGTGTCCTCCAGATGTTCAGGCAGGGCTTTGTTGTTCAGACACTTTCCATAAGAATCCACCTGGATATAGAGTGGGAAGTAAGATTTTTTTAATTGTACAGAATACAGTATATATAGTGTATGGGTGCAATGATTTATTATGAAGTGTTTTATATTACTAACCTTTCAGATTCTCACCATTTACCATTGTGTTTTAAGCCTAACATCAGTGTCAAAATTGAAGTAAACCACATTGTTCAATTTTCCAGCATCTACAAACTAGTATCTGGTTTAAAAAATACAATCACGAGAGAGAACTAATAGAAAATACACGCGACTTAAACAAGGGTAAAGAATGACAGCAGTCGTCTAAGACACTAAATATCAATTGATTACCTGAATGTACTTCATCAGCTCCTGGACATATCTGTCTCTATCAGATGGTACATCACAGTGAGATTGCATGAAGAGGACTGGAGCCAAACCCTCTCTCCTTAGACGGTTCTTCTCCTCCAGAGGCACCGCTGTGGGCGCAACCAGGTAGTCTAGAGAGGGCAGCCACTGCAGGGTCAGGGGATAGTCCGACTCCCTGCGAAAAGTAGCCGTATAATTAAACAGGCGAATCCCAGGTCCGTGTGAGAGGAAGTAATTATTCATTGGTGACTCTTCGTGGAACAGGGCCCAGGTCTGGTGCTGAAGTCGAGGGAGTGGTGCTTCATATGCACGGAAGTCTGTGCCATAGAAAATAATGGATGAGGTCCTTTTGTAAAGCTGGACCTTTAAAAATTGAGAGAAGTATTAGTCTGTGCAGGTATATTGAACAATTTCTTGACAAAAAGATAAAATACCTTGCGATTGCTTGTCACCAGACATGAAGACCTGGCACAGTCGATGCGTTCAGTGTCTCCTGGGAAATGTGGGAATAATCCACCACTCCACCAAAGCAGAATGGGCAGCTCTTTGTTGCTGCGGTGGTCATTGTTCCCGGGTCCTCGATATGAAGTGATGGAAGCAAACTCCATTTCTGATAGAGCACTCTGGGGCTGAAAGGCTCCATGGTCCAGTGTCTCCCAGACCCCTATGGGCAGCTGTTCGTTTGGTACAGAGGCAAGGGACACCCACACCCAGCATAGAAGGCCCAGGACTCCCAAACACACACAGGGCACAAGCCTGGCCCTGCCCAACATCTGGAGGGATGCAAAGAGTAAACACAAATCAATGACTGGTAGCTGAAGTAATGTTAGCAGCACTTAGCAGAACATATACTTTTTGCTACGCTTTTCTCTTTGTGACAACACAACTTTAGTAATTGGTGTGATATAATGTAGCAGATGCAGCCCAATTAACTTAATGCAGCTAATAAGTTATGTTTAGCAGGATGCAAGGAGAGATCGGTCACAAAAACATCAGAATAAATCACGTATTTTACCATAATCTCAGCAACATGAAGAGGCTCATGGGTTGCTTTCTTGACCACAGACGACTCTTTTTTCTTCTTTAGGAGGAACCGCGTCTGGTGTGTCCGAGTACAGTCAGCGGGACCGAAAACAACACGAACACAGCTGGCTAGGGTCTCTAGTTTGTCCCATTATTGATGTCTGTCCGAGCAGCACAGCGACATCATTAGGTCCGGAGTGAGAACTACACACATAAAGGACCGCATTATCATGGACAAAGTGTGTTAAATTATCGAGTAATCTGAGATTTAATATAGAAAAAGAATTCAAATTCAACACAAAATGTATATGCAATGTTTAATTTGGCATGTGCCCTTTATGGCCTGGTTTTATTTCTGTACATGTTAGTGACAGCTCCTCTATGGGAGCGCGCGGCGCACGTCATGACAATCGTCAGATGCAGGGAGCAAGGCAGACCACGCACAACACCATAATAACTGGGTGAGTACGATTTCTTTCTATTGCCAGTTGAGTACATACAGTTCAATGCATATATCTCCCATAAACTACAACACGGTTTACATTACAATTGTGTTTTTATTAGACTGAAGGCGTACGTTACTTTTATGCGCTATCGGTCAGTGGCTAACAGTTAGCCGGACAGGACAGTTGGGAATGTCAACAAGCCATCATACACAGCTTGCTCCTGTTAGCTTACAGGCATGCATGTTTAGAGAGCTCATATTCTTTGTTTAAACGCTTCATGCCACATATGTGTGTGTGTGTGAGACCCGTTATGGTTCCTGATCTATAATAAGTATCGTGTTTTTAAAGTGTAGTTTGGTAGATCATTTCGTCGAAGCACTTAAGGAGGACTTTCCTAGTCACGACTGGTACTGGTACTTCTTCTGCGCAAGTGCGTGGACTGGTTTGTCCAGTAATCATGACTCGCCCTGTTGTTGTGGCCATCGTTGGTCTTCTCTTGTTTTAGTGTATTTTACAATGCACGACACTGTATGTGCACGTGTTAGTTCAACTGCAGACCATTGTCACCACCAACACGGTGTTCTAATGTTCCAAAGATCAAGATCAAGTCTTTAGAATAACTCGGTCAACAAAACGTTGCAATATGACATTAAATACTTACACACACGTAAATACTTACATATACATGAGACTAGTCAACGTGTTTCCTTTCTTTATTGAGCTTTTAATAGTAATGTTAATACATTCTTCCTCTTTTTAGGTTATTCTAACCCTGGTCTGCCACCTGCTCTGCCACCTGCTCTGTAGGCCTCTACTCCAGAGGCTTATCTGGGTGGGAGCCACTATGACGAGTGGTAAGAGCTTGCTGTTGAAGGTGATCCTGTTGGGAGATGGAGGCGTGGGGAAGTCCTCCTTGATGAACCGCTATGTGACAGACCGCTTTGACTCTCAGTCCTTTCACACCATCGGTGTGGAGTTTCTGAACCGGGACTTAGAGGTGGACAGTCGATTGGTGACTCTGCAGATCTGGGACACAGCGGGACAGGAGCGCTTCAAATCTCTGCGCACACCTTTCTATCGAGGGGCCGACTGTTGCCTGCTTACATTTGCTGTTAATGATTTGCAGAGCTTCCAAAACCTGGGTGGCTGGAAAAAAGAGTTCATGTATTACTCAGATGTGAAAGACCCAGAGAACTTCCCGTTTGTGGTGCTAGGCAACAAGGTGGACATGGATGAGAGGGAGGTGGGCGTGGACGAGGCTCGAGCCTGGTGTGAGGAGAACGGCTGCTGCCCGTACTTTGAGACCAGTGCAAAGGACGACACTAACGTTACAGCTGCGTTTGAGGCCGCTGTCCGGGAGGTGTTAGCTGCTGAAGAGCACATTGACCATGCACTGCTGAGTAGTACCATAGATCTCCATGGTAATCGAAAAACCCATCGCACATCCTGCTGTTGATTGGTCATTTATGTTGACCTTCTTAAACCTTGGCTGAAAGTTACTGATGGAAGTTGTGGAAGATGGTCAGGTATTTTTATGGTACATGTACATTAGGTACAAGGTTCTCTGAAGATAATATGGATAAGGTACAGCAGATCTGACAAGGGCTTTGCCAGCGATCTAGATATTTTTTGTGAAACATTAAAGGTTACACTGAACAGGTACATTTTGGCTGCTGCTTTAGTCTCTGCTTTGTCTAATAAAGCAGGGAATGGTGGAACTGTTTAATACTTTGGGAACATGTTTGTTATGTTTTATAGTTTACATTGAATTAATCAAGTGACAAATATTTTACAAATTCTCTTGAAGAGCACAGTCTGCTTTTGGCAAAAGCCAAAAGCGATTTTAACTGCAGATGTAGTCCCTGAACTAAAAGGTATTAAAGGGACTTTCAACATTATATATATTTATTGTTGCCAGATCTGCCAGTATTCTGCCATATTTCTGGTATAAACAAGAATTAAATTTGAAGAATTTAAATTTATTTCCTATATCAGGTTAAGTTTAAGGTACACATCATACAAATCATGACATTACATTAGGTCCATACATACATGTTAATACAACTGTTAGCATCGGTACATATAACTTATAATGCTCAGAATTAGTTTTTTTTAATCACTGGTCACTTTCTACTGCAATACTGTAGCTCAACAATTGTACTTTTACTGTTTTTATTTTCAGATAGTCTGTTGCTTCTTGATTTCTAATAAAATTTTATTTTTTAAATAGTTTAAGCAGCAGCTTCACAGCTTTGACGTTACACAGGACTTATTCAAAATACTTTGTATGTTCTTTAGTACAAACCATTCTATGCTTCATCTATTTCCGAGTATTACCTCATGACCATGATCTAGGTTTGCAGTATTAACATGTTTTGTGTCTTTTACCTGTTTT
Source organism: Philypnodon macrostomus (assembly GCA_036025475.1). NCBI lineage: Eukaryota > Metazoa > Chordata > Actinopteri > Gobiiformes > Eleotridae > Philypnodon > Philypnodon macrostomus. The sequence goes on from JAVQKC010035412.1 coordinate 10,626, forward strand.
AATGTTTTATTTTTACGTGTTTGTATGTTTTGTGTTTATCTGTTTACAACCTATCAGTATTTACTCTGTCTCCTTTTGACCAAAACTACATCAGATGTTTAACTTTACTGTTGAACAGATTTTAGTTATTAATTGTATTAAATTTGGATTGTATCTAATTGGGCCAACTTGTTCACTGCATTTTATATATATATATATATATATATATATATATATATAGTCTCAAGACCAGTTTTGTAGGGCTTATTAGGAGTTACTTGTTCCTTTTTTTGTTTCAAACTTTTTACAGTACACAATTCCCTTTAGGGTCATTTAAAAAAAAAGGCGCTTGGGTTGCAAACTGCAGTATTACCACTAGATGCCGCCAAAAGCCACACACTACAACATTACATTTCACACATCAAAAATTGTCATTTATCTTAGGTTTCCATTCGAAAACATGATAGTGATGGAGTCATTTGCATTTAATTTAATTCTGTGTCTAGAGTCTCTACACAACTCCTTCATAATATGGGTTTTTGTTCTGATGCAAATTAAATATGTAACTTCAATGTGAATTTATATACATTTACACAAAGCAGTAGACCACTAAACCAAAGTGTAAATGAGGGCTCAAATTGTATATCTTAGTGTTTGTCTTTTTGCCATAGACTTGCTGTTGCGGTTAATAACAGTGTTCAATGCCATAGTTATTTCAAAGCTTGTAGCCATAAAAACCTTAATTATGTTGAATTTTTTTTTTTGCTCTGCAGCCAGTCAGTATTGTACGAATGTATTCTTGGGCTTGACCATACCTGGCCGCTGTAAATTGCAAAGGGCATTAATTTTATAATAATTTTTAAAATGACACTGACTGTGACTTGTGGCGCTCAGATGACGAGTATCAAGTTGTGCAAAAGCAGGACTGATCTAATGTACAACTTTGACTTTGCACTTTGGAGGATGAGACTGGTTGTGCCAATCTGGCAACACAGTGATTTTCCCCAGTGCTTGTCAACAAATAAAACATGCAGCGTGATAAAAAGTTTTGTCTGTGGTCTTTGTCAAAATGAAACTCTTTTTAAAAATAGACAAATAGGTCAGATACAAGGAGAATCTGTATAATAGCTAACTGTCTAAACCTAAAGCTTTAAGTAGTAGTTTTCTCTTTAACCAAAGAATCAGTCGTGCACAGCATCTTTATTTTTACCACCATTAAATAAGGTATTTGTACTACAATCTACAAAACAAAGTGACAGTTGTCTTTTCAAAAATAACAATTATATCCCAACTACAACTATACTATTGAACATGGCAACACAAAATTAGAAAGGAAATTACAATAGTATCAATTCAGGTACAGTAGTCACAAGCTATGGTCTGGGCAGGGGTCAGCTGTGTCTGCATAAGGCGAGCAGAGCGCCCCCTGTCTGTCCCTCTGCAGTTTCCCACACAGCTCATAGCCCCTTCTCTCCTCTCTCAGCAGGCGCCTGAGCTTCCTCAGGTAAACCTGGCTCAAGGCCAGCTGCAGGGAGCTGTGCACCTGTCCACAAAACAGGACGAGACAAGACAAAATTCCTCACCCTTGAATACAATCCGAGGATCACACTGAGGTTAAACACTATGACACAAAAACAGGTGTTTTCATATAAGGCACACAATATCAACAGAATTAAAAATGTATTAAAACATAACAAATAAAAAAATCAGCCAGCTGCTCCATAACAAATCCATCACCTCAGCTGGGTAAAGCTTGCACCAAAGAAAATTACTTAATACTATGCAAAATATGAAGTACTAGTACATTAAGATTTAGAAAGCACTTAAGTAAAAGTGTTATACAATAACTACCTGAACTCCCAAAAGAACTGGAGACAAAACTTCAATTGCTAACTAATTTTTTTTCTCTTTTCTACCCTATATGCAACATCAGGGGAGTTGCACTGCAACAATATGTTTTAAGGTAAATTAATAGCACCTAGTGCTTTTACCAGCTCACACTTATGTGAAACACTTTTGAGACCTTTCTAGATCCGTTTAAACCATCTAAACAAAATTACATCCTTTGTCAAAAAGCATCTATTCGACACTATCTAAAATTCCTTCAGTCTCTGACTCTGAACTCATGAATAATTCAGAGAAGGTTTAAGGTCAGGCAGCAGTGTGGATGTGGGGTCGCTGCATTTGGCCTTTAGACAAGTCTTACCCTGTCTTTGTCAGGAGCACCCTCTCCCTTGACATTTAATATAACCCTTGGCAGAGGCCTGGCTCACAGGTGGCCTCAGATCCGACCCTTCAGTGGCTCACTTTTAAAGCAGCCGTGACTCTATTGTTCAGGTCCGTGAGAAAAGGCCTGAGGTCAGCATGCAACTGCAAATGAGTGTTTGTTGGCCCCAATGGCAACCAGATGTGAAGGATGTAGCCATTATTACAATGTAATGTTGATTATTTTCTGACAGCTGTAGTTTAGTATGCAAGTCGCAATTATGTTATTTTACATTTATTTTGTTAGTTTGTTATCTCAGTTTGGGGTATGAAAAGTGTCCCCTTTTCGTTAACAGATTGGTATGCAAAAAGACCCTAGAACAAATCTAAAAACAACTTTGACAAACTTTTTTGTAAAAATAAGACTTTGAGGCAGAGTATTGTATTACAAAAGCCAACACCAAAAGCCTTTTTGTGCAGTTTCAGTTCCCTTTAGATCTTCAGCAGGCGGTGCTCAAAGGCCTAACACCGTGACCCTATGCCCTTTCTTCCCAGATACCGCAGAACAGCAAAGTTATAAGTGGTTGATGCTGTATAGGTCAGCTATAGAGAAGAGAAAAAAACAGAGATTGTCAAAAGTGGTACAATATTAAGAAACTTTGTGATGACAAAGACATGACGGTAGATTAATGACTGCTAGAGACGCCACTGATGTGTGTAGGCTTCTGGGTATAATGGGAAAATCACTTAAATAACTGGAAAAAAGCACCAGACTTTGTACCATAAATATGATGTTTATATTGAGAGCAAAGAACAGAGGACAATGCATGGTCAGTCTTGAAGGCCTGGGATGCCTTGCTGCCTACACGTCAAGCATCACTAAGTCACATGAGCGGTATAAACCACATTACTATTGATTCACCCAATGCTTTAAAAATGTCTTATCACTCACCAGAGCCAGGAGAGTTATGCCAGCGCCAGCGAAGGCAGCAATGTAGAGGTCATAGGTGATTTGGTACTGTATAGAAGAGATTAGAATGAATGTAGAGTACTGTGCAAATGGATTGGGCAAGTGTTAGGAAATGAAGTAAAGTAGCAATGCTTTACAATGCTTAGTAACTATTGTGTTTTTTGTGTTGTATCTCAAAATGCAAAGTGAACAGGAAATTATACATTTTCGGTGTTCATTTACATAATTAATTGCTTATATCAGCCTAGAACCTAATCACAATGTGTATTATTTACCTCTCTGGTGTTGCAGATTGTAGACAGGGTCATTCCACAAGCTTTTCCTGGTACTGCATTCCACGGTAGCAGCCCTGGGGACAAATACCATTAAGGTTTAGTTCATCCTGCCAACATTAAAAAAGCCATTACTACCGGTGCTGTATTACCGTACTGTCTTGCATCAACACAGAGCTGGTTGATACTGGCAGGAGTTTCAGTCAGAATGTCAATGGTGTGACAGGTGGCATCCATGTTGTAGAAGAAGTAGACGGGCAACGCAGAGAAAGCAAACACCAGCAGCCACAGCACAGCGAGAACATATGTCATCACTATAAACTGTACAAGAATAAACAGGAACAGGAATCAGTTCTACACCAAGTACTATCTAAAAAAAACTGTCATGTTACTGAACTAAAATGAGACTAAAATATTACCAACCCAAGTCTAAACTGAGGATACATGCAGAAAATGCATTCCCGAAAAGGGTCAAACCAAGCCTAAATCAAGTCTTGACTAGGACTAAACCAGGATTGAACCAGGACTTTAAACATCTAAATCAAATCCGATAAAGGCCCCCTACTAGAGATTACAAAAAAGTACTACTACAAAGAGATGAAGAATTACCAATGGTGGTGTTTGAAAATGACTGGGATCAATGACTGGGTTTAACTCCACTTCCTACAACTATGCCGTCCACTCATCACACACGTTATACTTATCTTTGCATGTCCCTAAAGTGTTTTTAAGCAGACTTCCCACCCAAAAATCATATGTGTATTAATCCTAGCCAATTTTTCCAATCCCCTTTACGATCCCACTCTAGGCTCCTCACCGTAGAGCTCAGGCAGCGGCCACACATGGTGCTCCGAAACTCTCCAAAGGTTTGCTTGGCAGCACTGGTGGTGTAGAAGCCTTCAGCCAACAGCACAATGCAATAGAGGAAGAAGAAGGAGGCCAAACCGTAGATGACATACTGAAAATACTGGATTCTGTTAAACAAAATATATAAGTATTAATATTACTAAAAATTCAAAAAGAAAGTATTTGATTTATTTATTTTAACAGTAAAACAGTCAAAGCACATTACTACTGAGTCCTAACTATTTGCATCACAGTCACATGCTCAATAAATATAGTTTAACATTGAACTAGAAGATTCCTTGGTCTGAGGCACTTCAAAAACCCGTCGGTGATGATACCCCAGGGGGAGTGGCAGTTCCGGGGCCGAGCACCCTTTCTACGTTGGAACTGGTCTGGGGCACTCACATATATATACACATTGTGAGGTAGGGTCTTGTTGGAAATCTGCATAATAATGTACTGCTTTAGAATTGATATGGTGCTTTTTAAAGCACTTTTTAGTCCATTATTGATTCATTCTACTGACACGCTGATGGTGATACTGATACTTCTTTAGCCACAGAGGCAGCTATACCACACTCGTCTCCAACCAACACACCACCACAATCACACTAACAGGTTCATACATAGACATGGTGGGTAGAATGTCTTGCCAAAGGACACAATGGAAACTTGATTGCAGTAAGAATCAAACCATTTTTTTGTCATTGCTCACATGTATGCGAGTGTGATGTAGTCCTGAAGATTACGTGCGAAGTATGTGTCGATGAGTCTCTCGGTCTCTGTGAGTGCCTGGTGCCCACAGCCGCAGAACAAAGCGATGCCAGAGAAGCACAGCAGTGTGGCGACCAGGGAGCAGTATGGCACCCCACCCAAACAACGCATGCAACAATCATAGCAGCCTGTCATTAAGAGAAAACAAAATCAAGTCAGAACACGTTTGTAACGACAAGAAATGTCTTTGAGGAAGTAACCTCTCACAAATATGCATTATCAAAATACCTGACACATCTGAAAAAATCCCCTTGTGGTTAATCATTCTTTCATAATTATAGTTATTAAATCTAGTACTCATAACAGCTTTGCATTGTCCTTCACCAGTGGGAACTAAATAATAAATATGTATAATTAAGACATTTAGATCATTAATTTGTGGTCATTTTAATAATACAGTTGGTTTGAAGCAGTATATTAGCAGAAGTTTATATTGTGGAAGCTATGGTTTCACTAAAGACCCTTTGACAAATTTGCAATAGGAGGTTGTCACTAAACACAAAAGACAGTTTTATTACAATTCAAAAGAAAACCACAACTTTCCCATTCAGGAGCCACACGAGGAAATCATCTGCTTTCTAGCTTGCAGTGATTTGCATTTTGTTTCCGTTACGCCAGATCCTTACGCAACCCTCTCAATTTATCTAGGCGTGGGACTGGCACAAAGAGTACACTTGCTTATGTGCTTACCCCGTGACTGGATTGGAAATAAATTCACAATTAAATGTCATGATCATAACAACAAAGCCCCAAGGTAAATTCTACTAATAGTTTCTCTTCATTTAAAAGCACTTTCTTAATAAACTAAAAGACACCATTTGAATTCTTAAAAGCAAATTTTATTCATGATTTTCTAATGTATGCCCGAGCCAGCTGCTGCTAACTCTGGTTCATTTGCTGGAGATTAGTATTCCTAATAGTGTGGTGGTTTGAATGCATGCCAAGGGCCAAGGGCTTCTGTCTATAATGACCCTGCTAGCACCGCTGCTCCATTCAGTCAGTGGCCAGGCTGTAGCGTGTGAGAAAAGGGGGAGGATGGATAGCAGCAGAAACAAAGTCCAAGAGACAGAGAGGCTGGTATTGTGACTACAAGAGACAACCTCCTTTGTCCCAGCAGCATCATGGGGCTACAAGGGCCACCAATGTCTAGGAAACAAAAGCCAGAACCACCACAGCGCTCTGTATGCATCTATATTAAGGACGCACAATATCAGAAAAATATGCAATAACTCGAGTATTGCAATATTGATATAATTGCTCATATTTGGGTTCGATTTTTTAAACTTCAAATTAATTTATGAAAAAGAAAATACAGAAATATATATATAGGACTATAGGAATATAATACATGTCTAAACTGAGACCCTTTGAGTCATAATATTTTTATTTGACTAGACAAATTGAGTAAAGTGTGACTTTTGGTCAAAGGGGATGTCATAACATTATTGCAATGTATTTATTTTTTATGTGATACAGATATTGCCTTTGCTAATTTTGCAATAACAATAACTATGCGACATGTGCAGCCCTAATCCATATAATACATCCGCACAGTTGTCTATTCTATACTTCCTTCTGGGGAGACACAGGAATCGGAGAGCCACACTTGGGTGGATGAAGTCAATCTGTAAACAAACAATAGTACTGTGTGTGCCATTACATCCTTAGAGACAATTGAAGCGGGCAGACTGTGGTTGGTACCAGTACAGTCAACACAGATGGAAAGAAGAGCAAATATAGGTCTACTTGTCATTATTCAACACATGTACAACAGTGTGGTGTCTGTTGAAACCCCATTGAAAATATACACAATGAATAGTCTACACAACCTCGAACAGGTGATCATATAGATTGTTTCAAAATAAAGTGCTTTAGGCATTATAAAAAATATATTTATTTATGTATTTATTTATTTATTTGATAGGGACAAGTATCGTAGTGTCATATAAATTTGCAGTGCTCGTCCCTAGAAGGGCCTTTACAAAAACAACAATCACACAAACAATTTAGACACACCTGGCGAAAAAGGCATACATATTTCCCGATGAGTTAGGTATGATCACATGACTGACTTCTTTTTAAAACACACTTAAGTTCATATCTAAAATGTCCCCATTCTGAATCCTGTTTGAGTTCAGGACTCAGGGAGTTCCACAGTTTCGAGCCCTGGGACA
>JAVQKC010035490.1:0-30028 GCA_036025475.1 Philypnodon macrostomus
CTGCTTTGCACACACTCTGCATTCTCTTGATGAGCTTCAAGAGGTAGTCACCTGAAATGGTGTTCCCTTCACAGGTGTGCCCTGTCAGGGTTAATGAGTGAGATTTCTTGCCTTTTCATGAAAATAAAGAAAACTCATTGAATGAATGAGGTGTGTCCAAACTTTTGGTCTGTACTGTATGTATAACAATAGAACTATAATAACTATAATAACTCATAACTATATATTATTCACAATAGAGCTTTAGTAATTTTCTTACCATCGTCTTATTAGCTTCTTGACAGCGATGCTAAAACAATCATGAATCTTAGTTAGTGCCGGCTGCAAAAGTAAACAGACATTAATTTTCTTCAAACCCATATTAGTTACCTGTTTGCCCACCTGGACGAGAAGGGCTAATCCGAGCAGTAAGCTGAGGATTCTTGTCATTTTGAACAGAACCGTGTTTACCACATTCACTGTGTCTGCCTAGTCTGTCTGCACCACAGGCTGTTTGAGATCAAGGTCCAGTCAAGGTCATCAGGTTTGACTAAATGGGAACTTTGGATTCATTGGAAACAAAAAATGTTGGTAACGCTTTATAATAAGGTGTGTTACTATTTATAAGGCATTAATGGACTTGATTTAAAAAAAATTGCAAAAATTCTTTATAAACTATGAATAAGGACATAGTAAAGGTATTTATTAATACCTTTTTGGTTTATAAGCAATTAATAAACCTTAGTAAAGACTTAAACATCTCCAATAAACTACCTGGTAATTAATATAAAAAGTACATTATAAATGGCCTAATATGTTTACAGACTCATTGTAATAAACTATAACTGTTAATACATGTCTTATAAAGCATTATAAACAGATTATTAATTCTTATTAATGCCTTATAGTTTATTAATGCACCTTATTATGAAGCTTTACCGATTTAGGTATTTGGCAACGAAAATGGTGTAAATATTATGCAGATTTCATTTCACAATTGTTTGAGGCTATAGGGCCCAGCCTACACCACATTTTTCTCATGCTCCTTTTAAGACATTAGAGTTGTACATGTACAAATGTGTAGCCTGCTGAGAGCAAACGCAGCACACCTCAATCTGTCTCCACTCGGATGATGTAACTCCGCCATGAGCGGTGGTGATACAAGCATTTTGGGAGCCCCAAGCGAGGTTCCTCATTGGGGCCCCTCCAACAAACAAGAGCTTAGCCTGCTATTATCAGATTCATATTGTTTTTACAGGGCCTGAGTAAGGCTTTTTTTTCTTCTGGAAATTGTAGATTACCCCTTAACTTTTTACTATTTCAACACAACTGATGGTATTCCCTGAGTATGATTACAGATAACATTTGTGATATTATCAGACCACAATCATATTTCAACATATCCAATAAAATCTTAATAATGTTAGTATAGGTATTTTGGCCAATCTCATAGTTCAACAGCCTTCAAAAATTATACAATTATACAAATTCAGGATCCAGGAAATCCCATACATTTTTTTTATCATGTTGGTATTTTTTCTCATAACTGTTTTACAATTATAACCCATTGTTTCTGACAACCAATAACAACCCTCTTTTTATCTGGGGCCCTCAACATTTGCTTGGGCTGCCTGTCCTGTGGCTCTTCCTCTGCTGTTTGTGTATTGCAGCAATCTACTACTCAAGCATTTACAACACTTGCTATGCAACCTCTGTAATTTTCAAGCCTTTTGTGTGGTGGGCTAAGGATCAGAGAGGTTTGGAGAAGATTATGTATCCTGAGAGCTCGCTGAACACTGAGGTCTCAGATTCAAGCGCTGGCTAACCATTAATTTTAAATAATTTTATGTTTCCCTCCCACAATCTACTGTCCTTTCACTGCTATTATCAGAACGGTGGTGGCAACATATTATTCAGACTATGGCAGCTATTGTCTTTCCCCTCAAGGCTGACAAACTTGCTTTTAATCTGTAAATACAAAGGAGCAATAGCACTGTCAATCACAGAAAAGCACTATTTATAGTGTACATGTTTTTATAGTGGAAGTTATATACAAAAGCCAATCGGGTAAGATTTGTTTAACAGTTTAGATTCAACAATAATTAAAAATATACAACCTATAAGGCTATGAGGATTTTGTATTTTAATCATATATCTTTTTTACATGTGTTTGCATGTGGTTCATGAAAGCCAGGCCGTAGAGAAAAAGATGATACATGCCATCAGGTTTAATGCCCATTTAGTATCTTTAGTTTCTGTGTCTTCAAACTGAGAATAGATCAAGTAAGACATAGGCACCCCATATAATATGAATGAGCAGTGTGTGTTTTGGACCTTTTCACTTGCATGGATGTTTTTATTTTAAGGCATTTTTTAATACAATTGACCCAATAAGCTTTGATATTTACAACTGGAATGCACCTAAGGCTGTGCTACTTTATCAAGCTACGTTTATAAGCCCTAATATATGTTTGTCCTGTAACAGAAACGTGAAAAGCAGGTAAAGTTTGAAAACATTTTTATTACAAATAAAATTTTGTATAAAAAAAATAACATGCTTCACACACTTTGTTTTTATGAGGTTTTACAAATACATAGTCAGCCAGGCACTGTATCTTTTTGTACATTTTCCCCAATTTTCAATTTTAGGATATGTTAGGACATAAAGCAGACATAATCAGTCTATTTTATAACATACATTAACTTGCCATTTAATTTGGTGAGCACGCACATTTTATTCTGCAACACAAATGGTTGTTGAAAGGAATACAAAGGAGGCATAAGAAGCAGCATTGAATTTACAACACAAACGGCCCCACAATGCCCCCCCAAGACATTTGTGGGCTTTTATACTGCACAAAGCCAACAATAAATCGGGTTCAGCGAACTCAGGGTGATTGATAGAGATATTGTATACTTAAGCAATTATATTTCCCTGTGTTGGAAAGCTTTCCAACTTCCTAACACCTTCTCCCTATCATAAGTGCCTTATGAGGATGTGTATAGTGATGAATTCCTTCTCAGTAGCTGGTCCATTATAGATATCACCTTCAGGACGGACTGCGCTATTGTCTCAAGGGCACACTTCATCTTAATTCCCTCCTAATGGATCTGTACTGCTTAGCTTTACCCTTAACACCAGGAGTGACCAGGGAGAAGCTGGTGGCAGTGATGGGAGGGTCACCCCAGATGACAGCTTACAGTATGATCCCAGTCTTCATTTCTTTTGCCATGAGCTACTGGTTCAAACACACAGATTTGCAGTGGGCAGTGGCAGCCTTGGGCTAGCTGGTAATACAAATCATGGCCTCACTTAAGCACAGAGAAACACTCACAGACCTTCACCATTTGAGAACATTGTAACGTACAATAGGCTTTGGCCCAAACAATAGTAACAACGCTTCAACAGAGTTTGAACGCATTCCAAACATACAATTTCTATTTTCTTTTTTTAACAACACAACACAGGATGTTGAAACTGGCATGCTCAAATCAGCAGAGACCATTTTATAGATGACGTCTTTTTCTGAATCCAGAGGAATCCCTGAAGAGGGAGAGTTTTTTGCATTGTTGCAATGATGATTATGTGACTTGAATGCAGTCAAAACATAAACCTGTTACTGCTTATAAGTTTTTGGTGTTGGATACTCCTTGGTGAAGTTCTGAAACAACAGTAAGAACACCTGAACATCTTGATTGGAATTGAGTTTGGTCAACACTGTTCAGGACCACTGCAAAGTCTTTGAAGAAGGACATAAATGTAAACTCTGTAAAGTCCCTTGCTGTATTCTCAAGGCCTCTGCCATGCAAGTATTATTTTTCTTTTAGTATAGTTTGTGAGGCAGACAGGAGATGGAACCTTACATGTGTTCTGTTAGCAGCTCTGTCTTTACTGATGCTTCTTTTAGCCTTCTCTTCCACACACCCTTACCCAATGCTGCAATATTCAGCTCAACATGAACCCTCTGTGTTTCCGTCCATGAAATTCCTTAGGTGGTGATGGACCATGATACGAAACTCCTTCCTTTAAATTGCATGGTTACTGTAGCTGATGTATGTCTGCTTTGTCGAGAAAGCTGTAAGAGAAAAACAAAAGGGCAGAATGAAAGTCAAGTTCAGATTTTTTAAATTTGAATTATTCTTTTTTGAGTGTTGTTTATTATATATGTGATGGCAAGGTAGACATTTGATTATTTATCTACTATTATTAATAACAGCATCAGTGATTGTTGTTCACTTTTGGTTAATATAAATACTAAATCTATTTTTTAATGTTTTTCTGTTTTCTTGAATGTTTTTCTGTTTTCCATCGCTTTTATGCAAGTTTTTTCTCATGGTAGTCAGCACTAACATGCACTGAAATAGCCAAGTTTTCAGCAAGTTGACTGGACCAACACCCAATGGGAATTAACCTTGATCTAATGGTGAAATAGCACACCCAAGCAGCTTGCCAATATGGGGGAAAATTCTTCATCTATTAAAAAGTCTATATCAGGGGTCTTCAACCACCGGCCTGTGGGCCAAAGTTGGCCCTTGGACAATTTTTTTTGGCCCTTGAGTGCCACTCATAACTGGACAAGGTTTTTGGTTTAGAAGACGTTTCATCCCTCAACAAGGAACTTGATTCTGAGCAAACTTTTCAGTGAGTTGAGATAATAAACTATCTGAGGGAGTGGTTAAAACCAGCCCATCCCAGTCTACCTATAGGCAAGTGTAATCAGAATTAATGAGGTGGGCCATTAGGGTGTGCTAATGATTGGTATGTAGTTTCAGTAGTTGTTATTGTGAGATGTGCAGTTTTTATGCTTCGGTTGCTGTTGGTTGAGTAACGCCTCATTCACACTGAATGCAGCACGTGTGTGAAGCGGGTTCCGTACGGTCTTCCTCTGGACTGTCATTAAAACAGAGTGTGGTCCGTGTGCTGTACGTGTCCAGGTGTATGTGAAGCCTGTGTGTGTATGTGAATGCTGTGTGAGTATGTGATGCCTGTGTGTGTATGTGAAGGCTGTGTGAGTATGTGAAGCCTGTGTGAGTATGTGAAGCCTGTGTGAGTATGTGAAGCCTGTGTGAGTATGTGAAGCCTGTGTGTGTATGTGAAGCTCGTGTGTGTATGTGAAGCCTGTATGTGTATGTGAAGCCCGTGTGTGTATGTGAAACCTGTGTGTGTATGTGACGCCTGTCTGTGTATGTGACGCCTGTCTGTGTATGTGAAGCCTGTGTGTGTATGTGAAGCCCGCGTGTGTATGTGAAGCCTGTGTGTGTATGTGAAGCCTGTGTGTGTATGTGAAGCCTGTGTGTGAATGTGAAGCATGTGTGTGTATGTGAAGCCTGTGTGTGTGTATGTGAAGCCTGTGTTTATGTGAAACCTGTGTGTGTATGTGAAGCTCGTGTGTGTGTATGTGAAGCCTGTGTGTATGTGAAACCTGTGTGTATATGAAGCCTTTGTGTGTGTATGTGAAGCCTGTGTGTATGTGAAACCTGTGTGTGTATGTGAAGCCTGTGTATGTGAAGGCTGTGTGTGTATGTGAAGCCTGTGTGTGTATATGTGAAGCCTGTGTGTGTGTATGTGAAGCTCAATGCGCAGTCCAGAAAATATAGAATGCCTGTTTCTTCCACAGTGCAACATTTTAAAAATTTGGATGTCCATCTCTTCCACTTCTAATAATACATCCATCAGCCCATGAAGTAACAAGTGTACCATCAAAGCTAATATTTTTCTTGCGCCCACAGAAGAACATGGGCTTCCCACACTAAGCCTATACAACCCATATTACTAGCTGCTTCTCAGCCATCAGACCCTAGAATTTGAGTTGTCTCTGCAGACCGTGTTAGTTGATTCGCTGGGGTGAAGCGGATAAATCCTGACATATCGCCACCAGATCTTGGCTGTTGGTGGGGGAGCTGGCCCAGACAGGAATTTCTCAATTTCATCAAGCTGTATATCCACAGTCCCCATGACAATGACAAATGATGCTTATTCAAATCGCTGTGCACTATATGGCCCCTGTAAACGCTAACACTATCTGGATAAATTGCTGTTGCCCATCAGTTCTATGTATTTCCCTTCTGTTCTTGCTTTAACAAAAGGCACCATTAACCCCTTGCAGAAACTCAATAGTAACTTTAATAGTTTGAGCGAATAAACCTCAATGAATTGGTTCAATCTTAACTTATTTGGTTTTATTGTGTACATTGTTTGCATGTGTGTTTACATGTAGCTATTGTGTTGGTATACACTATTGTCACTGTGCATTGTCATCCAGGTTGTATTGATTTAGTTTTTCGTGTTAACAATAAACCCAACGTCAGCTCTTCTCTTGTGAATGAAGCATTGCTTACTGCTGTTAATAGGTCTAAATAAGAACTACATACAGACTTAAAATACATGACAATGGGATTTCTGCTTATTAATGGAGGCCAGACTGGAGAATGTATGGCAGCTCTGAATATCTGAATAAAAATGTTTCTTGCTTGAGGCGAAATAGATCAGAGAAACTCACAAGTCATTCCTGCTGACTCACTTCTGTGATTCTGCAGCCAGTTATTTACCACACAGCATCATCTCAGTGACCACTTTATTAGGTATTTAGGATCTATTCTAGCTAATTATGGCAACTCAGTGCATTTAGTCTCAGACATGTTAGACAAGACAAAACTGCTGAATGAAGAAATATCCAGTCACTCAACTCAATTACCCATTAGTACTAAGAAGACACAACAAATAATGAAGTTTGGCTCAAGGAACATGGCCAATATTACTGTACATATAATAAAGGTAAGTGTAAAAATCCTCCTCAAAATATAGCTCGGAACAAGACATCTTTCTCTTTTTTGACCTAAACTTAAACTGCAAGTAAATTGTAAGATTAAAAGCAGTTTCCTCCAGACGTGATCAATAGAGGACCATTATCTGAGAGCTTGGGAATAGGAATGTAAAATGAATAGTCTCATTCAGACAGAGGTCCATTTCATTCACAATAAAACCAACAAAAAAAACTTCATGGGGCTGGGAGCAGACAGTGTTTGTACTTAACTGGCTCAGGGCCATATCTGGTCCATGGTTACAGAGGTTTCAAAGACAAGACAAATAACAAAACGATACAGAATCATGAATTACATGCCCAGTGTCATGCCTGGGGATCATTTGTGATACACAGGCAGACTGTGTAGGGTCTGAATTACTGCTCAAACAGTTCAAAACAACATAATTTCTTTCACTTCTCCCTTTTCTTCTGTTTAGGGCAACACACAGACATTTAGAAATACTGAGGTCCAAAACTCTGTTACACTTAGAGTACCAGAGTCACAGGGACTCGAAAAAAATGTGGCTCTGTTGCACTTAGAGTACCAGAGTCACAGGGACTTAGAAAAAATGTGTCTCTGTTGCACTTAGAGTACCAGAGTGTTTAGGGCAACACACAGACATTTAGAAATACTGAGGTCCAAAATTTTGGCCATGACAAAGATAATATACAGTAGCGCTGAGTATACGCTGAGGGGTATAATGTTAGGTTTAGACCTGGTTCAGATCTAGTTTTATTCCTGGTTTTGCCTTGAGGTTTTGAAATGTAAAAATGTTGTACCTTCTGTCTAGAGTGTGTTTATGAGATTACATTAATGATAATAATTTTCTAATTAAAGAAGATCTGACACGCCTGCAGAATCCAACAGTAAATGAAAAATATTTGTACAGAAAAATACTCAAGACAAAGTTGTATGTGTTTTCCCTAAGCCCTAAGCTTCACCAACAACGCCACTCTACCCTTTTTCTTTTTGTCTGCTTTGTTGTATCACCACCCACCAGTTTATGACAACACTAATTCATTCCTACATGACCTAAATCCTATCTCTTTCTCTAAATTGAATTTAATACATCATACATGCCTGGGAGCAACGTCTTTACCCGTTGTAAATAAACAACGGGGGGGAATTTACCAAAATCAATGATGTGTTAAATAAGATGGTACACCGGTTAATAGTTACGGATATTTTTCACTTGCTTTGTGTCTGTGGAGTCATTACATTTCTGGACAGGGTGTAAAATATGTCAAGTTTTTCTAGTTTCAAATTATGAACTCACATAGAAGTACAAAAATTTACAAAAATTGCGTAAATGGTTGTCTGTCCAGCCCCACTTAAGGTTGAGTTGGAGTCTAGGGCTATTTTAGTAAAGCTGTGTTTTTGTCTTACATTGTGTTTCAAGACTTTCACAGAGCTCGGTCTTGGCCTCTCCGTTGGGTCTGAGTCCTGCCTTAGGGTTGAACTTGTTGGACATAGTGGCGGCGGTTACCACAGCCTTCAGACTCCGCGTCCGTTTGGGCACATTCTGCTCCGGGTGAAAGAGGACCACGTAGACCTTAGGCATGTAAAGCAGGCCCAGGGAGACAGAGGCACTCAGGCTCACCGAGATGGTCAGTGTGGTGGTTTGGATGTACATCTGCAAAAACATGACAGCAAATGTTTTTCAATGCAACATAGTAGAACATGTATTATAATGGATGACTTAGCATTAACCAAAAACTGTCACAATAGTCCGTTGTAAGTGCCTGTAAGGCTGGTTATTGTTGTTTTGTTCGATCAACATTTACAGACATACAATAACCTACATGCTGGACATATGTATGGAAGTATCAAAATGGGAATTATCCATCAAAACACAGTGAATCCGAATTTGAAATTGTCTCAAGAAGTAGAATGCAAGCTAACTGATTGGAATGTTGATGGTTCAAATGCCTGGTTAATACAGTGTCCACCTTGCCTCTCACTATGGGTCAGTGTGAATATGGTGGTATGGCTAAAGAAGTAGCTTACAGCCACTAATGAGTGAATGAATAATGAAGTCAGTTATTTTTAGAGAAGCATCCTAGTGTGTGTCTTGTGGGTAGCCTGTGGGGGTATAGTTGTGTTTAAGTTAAGCCTTTTTTGTCTTCTATAAAATTCTTGACCAGTTTTTGCTGACGTTTTGTTTTTTGATGGGGGACTGTACTATATTCAGGAAATACAAATATTTAATCTCTTTTGGCTCCAGATCTGTCCGATTTCTCTAAATGAGTAGTGGCCTGTACAGTACAAGTGACATCTGCTGTGCATCATTCTAATTGGAGCACCCATTGACCCGTGAGTTGGCCAAGCTGGTGTTCAGTCGTAACCACTATGGCCAATATACTAACACTTCACAATTCAATATGATGACTCTTTTAAATCAGCATTTATGGAGTATAAACTCAACCAGCCAAGGCCACCCTGTTTGTTTAATTTTCTACTGCACTAGTTTTACTGTAGCTATAACATCATGCTAATGTTGCCAGTAGATTTGAATTGAAATATTTTTTGATTGTGCATATTACTTTAAATCAAACTGGACTGGCCCTATAGAGTGACCTGCTTAACTCTGCTTGCAATGCAGGAGAGATCATTATTGGCTCTCTCCAGCATTGCCTTCAAACAGAGCGTGTCTTATTTGAGCCAGTGCCTCTCTCTTGTGGCCCTGCTGGCTGGAGAATAGACTGAAGACTGAGGCAGTGGGGCAGGGGACAGATGTAGTATTCTGGACCAGCTGTGGGACTGCCCTGAGCTGACTCTCTGGTTCTTCTGGGACACACTGTTGAACCCAAGCTGTTACTCACATCAACAGAAACAGTACAATACAATATGGGGGAAATAACTTTTTACAGGAAAGTGCATGTTGATTGTTTGACACAGTTCGAGCATGTCAATGTAGTGTCGGAACTATGGCAACCATTTCAAATCTGCCCCACACATCACCAGAGGTGGGTAGTACTCAGTTACATTTACTCAGTTACATTTACTTAGTTACATTTTACTTGAGTAACTTTTTAAATAAATTGTACCCCATAGAGTAGCTTAACTGCACAATAGTCTTTACTCCACAATAGTCTTCACTCTTACTTGAGTAAAATCTTGGATCTAGAAAGAGTAAGAGTACTTTTACCACCTCTGTGTGTCATGTAGGAACAGCTTTATGTGAAAAATGTGATGATGTGGAAATTTTGTTCCTTGTGGCTTAATTTTTGAAAATATTATTTATGCTTTTAGTTATCCTTTGAAAATATAAAAATCTGTTTATTATCTTTTTATTTTTTAGATTACCACAAAATTAAACAAATAATCTGACATTACTCTCAGTTACTCAGTACTTGAGTAGTTTTTTCACCAGTACTTTTCTACTCTTACTTGTGTAATTATGTTAATAAGTACTTTTTGCTTTTAACTTGAGTAACATTATTTTGAAGTAACGATACTCTTACTTGAGTAAAATTATTGGCTACTCTACCCTCCTCTGCAAATCACAGGTAGTCAGAGAAATATGCCTCAAACTAAACCACATTTATATCCAAGCAGTGCATTAAACACTCTGGTGTCTGAGCTTCTTTGTTACCACATGTTTACCCCATGATCTCTATCATTATGCAGTAATAATATACAGTTCTACAAATATAAGTACTGACTGCATAGAACAGTAAATACAACATTCATGTGTCAGCTCCTGTCTTGCAGATTTAGTACATTGTGTTATTAAACCTAGAACATGTCTGAAACACTTCCCATTGATCTATCAAATCAATACATCTCTGTCTGTTGCGTCAGAAGATAACCAAAGCAGAAAATAACTCTATGCCCAACACGAGTTCTGGACTGATATCTCTTTGCTGCAGTTCATCTGAAAATGTGCACGCTCATAACGCAGCTTTCTGTACATCTCATTTAGCGTGTCTATCTATTTTTACATTGCTATCAACAGATGCTGGAGGAAAATGATTGAAAACAGTAGCAAGAACTCACTTCCCACAGAGTGCAACACAAATAAGCGCCCATGATAATGTAAGATAAATACCACCGTTAATAAACGTAAACATCCTCTATTTTGGACCGGGTCTCTGAAGAGTTTTAGCTTCAGGACGTGAAAGATCATATTCACTGAACGTTTAAATATTCCCTTTTCTCAGCACGATATGGAAACACTCAGCGAAGGGGGCTCTGCACTAGAAGCCACTATAATTGTGCAGTAATTAAGCTAATAAACAAATACAACCCGGAGGGGACACAATAATGCAGTCTCATGAGAAAGTGTCATTTATAAAGATCACAGCCCTTTGGCCTTGATTAGCTTTCCTGCTTCTTCACCCATTACCGCTGCACCCACGGGTCAAACGCAACTACTGTTCTCTGAAGTCCAGGATGGCTCCGCTCTCTTTGTGACATAGATTCAATCTTCATGATGCATTATTGAGCCTGTGGGGTGCTATTGTAAATAATGCTGTTCCTCTATGGCAGGAAAGCTAAATGTTAATAAACGTGGTAAATAAGATTGGTAATCATAGTTTTACTAAACTGTAGTACAACTAAATATAAATAAATTTGATAGACCCTAAATTGAAGTCCTGTATTTACATGTAAAGTTCAAAGTCCAGTTATAATTATATTGGCGAAATGGCATTTCGGATATTATGGAATCGCCTCCATCTGTGTCCGATGCTACATGTGAACGCAATAACTCTAAAAACAAATTGGCGGAACAGTTTCAAATTTTATGGACAGTTACATATGAAGGTGCCGAACTGGCTTGATTTTGGTACTTCTATGATGAATATTATTTAACTAATTAATCAATTAATGCCCTGAAGCTGTGAATGCAATAACTTAAAAATATTTTGCCTTTTATTTATCTTTTGGAAATTTTATGTACAGTTACAAATCACGAAGACACTTAACTAGATTGATTTTGGTTCTTCTACGATGAATAATATTTAATTAACTAATTAATGCCCTGCAGCACCTTAATGGAGCCATTAATCCTGATGAACATCAACAAATCTTATGAATTTTGGCACAGTGATGCAAGCTAGTGACTATTTAATGTACCGGTACATTTGCAAATTACAGAGGTTAAACAAAGATTGCCTCAATAGCGCCCCCATGTTTTTGACCCCTATGGAACTCTGGACACACTTACTTTGGACAATATACAGTGAGTCTCCACATCATGCCCAAACCAAAATATTATATTGACCCCACCCTACAACAAACAGGAAGTCAGGTATATTTGACACTCCCTAACTTGCACATACTTTGTCCAGTTAGGCTCAAACCTGAAATCCAATTACACCCCACCCGTTAACATGTCTGCCAGTTACCGCAATAGCGCCCCCTATAGACTGAACGAAGAATGAATTTTTAGGTATGTTTTCCAATTAAAGCAAAAACAATCTTTACATAAAAAAAAAAAAATCAATTAGACCCTTCCCATATTTATAATGGTTTGTTGTTAATTGCACATTAAAATTAAAATGTCCGATTAAGGCCGTTTGGTGCATTTGGTGCAGATGTATGGGGTTGTTTTGCTGATATACACCTTGCTGTCGGGTACAACAGCATAGGCCTAGTTGCACTAAGCTAATACCACTGCATCTGTCTCATCAGCAGCCCCTGTGTGGCGTCAAGTAGCTTGAACTTGCAAGTGTTGCTTTGTCTGACTAGTGCAGCTACAGCAGTTTTGTGTTGTTGGGTTGAAAGTGCCAATAGTCTGATGGAGACTTCATAGAGAAATAAACAACACCACTCAATTCATCAGCCTATTCATGCATTATAACCACAGGACGCGTGCCTTTGTGTGGGCTGATTGAATTTGAACTGAGCCTATTGTGCACCGGGCTCATTTCGATGCATGCTATTGTCCAATGGCCCACCTCCTGCCTCTTGTCTCTGCGACAGGCTCTGATTTAGACTATTTCTCCAGGTAAGCAGGTGTCACATCTATCTGTGATGCAGGTATAAAGCATGCTGATCACACTCTATAGATAGACCAGACATCCCCGTTTGAAAGATCCAGAAAGTCTCCTATACACAGCTGCAACTGCTTTATAACACAGTGACTTCAGCTCTAATGAATGGAGTTTTGGCAAAAATCGAAGACCCTTGATTTACTAGTTTAAAACTGTATGTCTTAGGGTAAACCAAGGCAAAACATAGGAACGGAGGATCAAAACGGGGATTAAACTGAGGACTGAATCATTATTTGCATTTGGCCACAATACATTTAGTTTTTTTTGATTGATGACCATTATATTTTGGGATACGTTTACTTCTTTGCAATATTGTTATTACATTTTGCCACTACCAATACATTCGCACTATACAGTATATTGTGCAGCCTTACTCCCATGGTATTTGCTACAGCTACCTCTGTAACATACAACAAATAAATGATTGATGAATGATGAACTAGATAAGGTAAAACAAGAGCTCAAGTGAAGCATTTAATTGCTATGAACGTCATTTCAGTGGGGGCCGTGGACGCATCATATTTCTTTGTCAGTTATAGTGGGATGATTATGAGGTGAGTGCCTTTGACATGGTAATTCTTTAAATGACAATATTGTTTATGTAATGGAGAAACCATCACATGTGTTTTGATGAAGACCGATGATCAAGATAGAATAGAATAGAACTATAGTGATCAACTGGTTAGTGTGAAGATACCAATTTTGTTCACCTCTTCTACACGGTACACTTAGTTTGCTCCTGACATTTTTAAATTAAGGTTGTCCACTATTATTCTTAAGGATTTTTTTTCTACATAATGTCTGGGAAGACCAACACGTGTTGTATGTATGTTTTAACTTAGTGACTTTGGTTATTTATTTATTTGGACACTTTCGGCGGGACAGTGGAGACGTGCGAAATCAGGGAGGAATATGGAGAGATATTGGACAAGCTACTGCGCTGTAGCTCTACCTACTGAGCTAAACACTGGCTAATTTTTACACCAGAATAACGTTTTGTTTGCCTTTCAAGTCAAATTTTGTATCATTGTGTGTCTTATCAGGCTCAACACAATGGCAAGACAATAGTGCTCCTGTTAGGTGTGAGAAAGCCTGAGGAACCCTTTAAGACTCTTTTTTCCTCCTCTGCTTTACGATTCAGAGCCATGCGAGCTAATGGATTACCTCATCCTCCAAAAAGCAGTTCAATCTCTGAGTGTGATTGTATAATTCTCTTTTATCTTCTGAGAGAGGAGATGGAGTGATTAAACAAAGAACCCAGCGGTAGGTGTGCAGCAGTCTGGGGAAAATAATGTGAGCTAGGTCCTTGATGTGGTTTTCCATGTTGCGCAGTGTAAGGTAAAGATTTGGTGCGAGCAAAGCAATATATTTAGACATTGTTAGTATGAATTAATAATGCTATTTTACTGCTGGTACAACATAAATGCAAAGACAGACTAAAACTGTGGATTTCAATATTTAGTTTAGCTAATGCTTGGAAGCACCCGCTGCTTGGTCACATTTAACATTGGTTCAATTGGATAGGCTGTACTGATTATTTTGGGATGCTGAGCTTGACACAATGCACATATTCCGTCTGTCGAGAAGGTTTTCCACAAAGGAGACTATCACAGCCACCTTTTAAGGCCAGCCTTTGTTGATGAATTGTTTAGTAAACTCCCAATGGAAAGGAGGTAAGGATTAATTTGTTGCATCTGTCAGGTTCACACTGGCAAGGGTTGATAATGGGCCATGCCAGAATGAGGCTTTCCCCTCACCACTGTCCTCTTGTGTAGCCTGTGTTTCTTTTGTTAGCTTGCCAAAGACCTCTTTCAGAAGGATCTACACAATTCGACTTTGTCATTGCTGTAGCCTTTGGGTATTCTACCACACAGCCTGCTCTGATGTGTTTTATGCTGTGCCTACATTGTGTGTCCCTTTTGGACAGCCTTTGACCTACCTCCTCCCCATGCTCCCACTGGATACTCTCCAGGTCTGTGGTTCAGGAGGTCGGAACATTGATTTGACACAGGCGTACGGGCGTTAGCTTGTGTTTGTGTAAACAGCTCATTGGCCACTAATGCTTTGTGGCATAGAGTCGTCACATACATGTGAGTCAGGCTGCCTGCTGCCTGCACTCTTATAACAAGACACACTAGATTACACTCTCAAATCCAAATGTAATAAGAACATTTGATTTTCTCAAGACAATGGTTTCATTTGTTCAGCTGAAACGTTACATTAACTTGATTTTTAAAGTGCTTGTCAAACACAAATATTTAATTCATAACATATATATATATATATATATATATATATATATGTTCCATATAAAATTCCATATTCCACATGTGAAATAAAAAAAGAAAGTGTGTGAGCTTACCTTTTCTGTGGATTGTGATGTGCCAAAGAAGATGGGGATGAATGCAAGCCAGATAATACATGTTGTGTACATGGTGAAGCCAATGGGCTTGGCCTCATTGAAGGTCTCTGGCACCCCTCTGGTTTTAATGGCGTAGACTGTACAAGTGACCATGAGCAGCATGCTGTAGCCCAGCAGGCAAATGAGAGACAGGTCAGAGATGTCACACTTGAGCACACCGCGGGCCATGACAGGGTTAGATGTCCTCTGGTCCTCGTAATCAATGATGGCTTTAGAGGGATCCACACCAAACCAGATGCAGACCCCGATCAGCTGCACAGAGGCCAGGGTGAAGGTAATAACCAGCTGGGAAGCCGGGGATATGAACCTGGGCGCACTCACCGACATAGTGCCCTGCTCAAAGATGCGGTAAATACGGTTGGTTTTGGTGAGCAGAGCCGCATAACTTATACTCATGCCCAGGCCCAGGAAGATCCTCCTCAAGGAGCAGATCCCTACATCTGGGGAGGAGATCATCAGGAATGTGGTCGCATAGCACAGGAAGATACCAGTTAGCAGCACATAACTCAGCTCTCGCCCTGACGCCTTCACGATTGGGGTGTCATTGTAGCGTATGAACGTAGCCACCACAAACAACGTAGCCATGATGCCAAAAACGGCGATAAGCACCGGGATGACTGCCCACGGAGAACTCCACTCCAGCTTCACAATGGGGATGGGAACACAGCCAGTGTGATTCTCATTGGGCCTTAAATCAAAACGGCACATCTTACAGGTGTAGGTGTCCGCCTGGTACTGATAGCCGTCACAGCGCTCACAGTGCCAACAACAGGGGATGCCCTTCACTATCTTTTTGCGCTCTCCGGCCTGACAGGGCTGGCTGCAGATTGAAGACGGAATCTGACGAACTCCACCGGGCCACTGCATTGACCGAACCTGAGTAAAGAGGCAAACAGATACAAAATGAATAGGTAGCCAAAACATTATGACAAGACAAGACACATACACATAGCATACGTCCTACATCTAACACTGGCTTTACCCCATTACAATCATGTATATAATCAGGTATATATCTCCATACATATCTCCAGTAAAAGAATACAAAAAAATATACATACATTATATTGCTTGCTACAATTTGGTAACCCGGTGCAGGCTAGGTGAACAAAGAGGCAGACAGATTGATATGTAGAAGAGTTTACTTAATGAACCAATCACCGGTGGCACAAGTGACTTTCCTTTTTTTTGTAGTTGGCTGGAAATAAAGGCAGTATCTATGACCAGAATGGGATCACTTGAAAATATTGAACAGTGAATGTTTGTAGATCTAGACATCCTGCAAAAAATCTCTTATTGCTTGATTAATTAATTTTCCTATATTTTTTATGCCAAGCCTGAACAGACACTCTCCACAAAGACATTGTAAAAAAAATTGAGCTGTTATGTCCACATCTAAAGACACAGATTCTTTAAGGGCATAGAATGCTCTGGGAATGAGAGACACCCTGATATGAAGTGAGCTAAGCTGTCTGTATCAGTGGAGCGATAGAGATGCTTATTGATCCCAGAGGATACACTATATCTCAGAAGCTCAAGGACGATCTAGAAGACACTTACTTTTTGTTTGTAGGTGAAGACGGACCTGTGTGAATTTGGTATACAGTATGTATGCTCTGGTGCATGCGAGAGTGAGGGCAAACCTGGGGTCAAACTAAGCTTTCCAGTTTAGATTAAATAATTTTCCTCCAAGAGGTCAAAACATGTGAAGGGCAAGAGCGATTGTGGGGAAGTGAGGAGTAACATAAGCCGTGTTCACAGTGGTCTCGGAAGTGCCTCAGATTTGATTACATACAATCTGGTTATTTCAAATGAGATCAGTGGCATTTTACATGTTTATCTCAGAGGCAGTCTCAGATATGTGGACAGAATAGTAACTCAAGAATTTGTCTTAAGTGTACACTGGGGCGGCAGTGGCGCAGTGGGTAGGCGCTCGTCGTCTTCAACCAGAGGGTCGGTGGTTCGAGTCCCCATCCGAGCGCACACTGTCGTTGTGTCCCTGGGCAAGACACTTAACCCACATTGCCTATGAATGAATGTGGTTGTGTGATTGGTGTTTGCTGGTGGTCAGCTGTGGCTACACAAGTAGCTTACCACCACCGGGTGTGACTGTGGAGTGAATAAATAATGTAATGTAAAGCGTCTTTGAGTGTTGAGAAAAGCGCTATATAAAACTAATGCATTATTATTATTATTATTATTAAACTGATTCACTTTACATGTCATTGTGCTATACATATGTACATATTTCTGTACTTTGTTAAACTGTGCTGTATGTGTCCTGTACTGCAGATCCTAGTAAAGTCCATGCTGAGGAAGCGCTCCTTCAGTAATCCCTTTGAGTGTCATGACAGACGTGCAGAGAGGTCCATGTCTGCCCCTGGAGGTCTCCTTACGTAAGTCGCCTAGTCTGCAAATCCTGCCTGTTCTGCTCTGCCAAAATGCTAGCTCTGCGATTAGGCTTTCAACAAAACAAAGCAGCTAGCAGATGCTTGGATATAAATAACCTCAGTTACTTAGCATATACTTGTCTCCCATCTTTTAAATATGGAGAAAAATTAAATATACTTGGTGATCTGTAAGCCTGTAACTATTGATTGTAGAGTAATGGTTTGGTTGTAGAGGCTGAATTAACGACTGTTCAAGCAGATAAACGCATTACTCCTCTCCTGATAAGCTAAATGGGAGCTCTTATGGCAGCACTAATGTCTTTGGTGCTTTTGTTTTCCATTAACGAGCTACTGATGTTTGTAGGGGGCCAGTGATTCTTGTAATTACACCTTCTCCGTCTGTAGCCTACAAGTCATTCAAACCATTGTCTATTGCACAGAAATACCCACAATCTATTTTGTTTGTATCTGTTTAAACGAGTGAACATTAGATCACTCTCTATTTTGCTCTACTGTCTAAAGTGATGCTTGTCCTCTTGCAGTGACTGGGGCCTTGTAGGCTCATCACTTCAGCCACATCCATCCTTGAGGTAATTATTTCAGGTTATGTTTGATAGAGACAGTTGTTTGTTCATTGTCAAAAGGATTAGTGACACAAATGGTTATTTAGCTCCAGTCAGTCCCAGATGTTGATAATATTCCTTCAGGCTCTTCTCACTCTGCTCTTAAGGGTTAATGTGAAGTGGAGTTGAGCTGTGCAGTGGAGGACATGCACTCCCCACCCCCATCTGCAATCTCACTTAGTGCTGTTCACATGATGATGGGGCTGTGTTCACCCACAGGAAAGTGAGCCGTGAGGGCAGCCGAGAGGGAGAGCTGGAGGACCTGTACGAGGATGAAGCATTTGCAGAAAGTGCTGAATAAGTAGAAAAGCGATGCAAGATGTGCTCCAGCGATATGGATTTTCCCCATTCATATTATTTCAAAATGATTGTTAATGACACTGTAAAACTATGGGGGTCAGTTTAGAGTAATGTCATTTCTAGCATTTGAATGCTGAAAAATGTAAATATGCTTCTAAATATATTTTTACATTTTCCTACCAATTAAAAGAAAATACAAGCTGCTATTTGACTACTTACTTACTTGACTTGTGTTTAAAATGTACTGTCCACCAGGGGGCGAGATGCACATGCTTTTTTATTTATTTATTTTTATTTAATTTTTTTATTAGTAACTTTTGGTGTTTAAAATCATCTCTACACAGATTGTGTGTCATTAACATTCCTCAGATTTTATGGCCCCATAATTCTAGTGATGTTATTTCAAACGGCCAACAGGGGGCAGCATCTTTTTGTATCTTGATCAATCTTCAGCCAATAGTGTTTTTGGTTTAAGGGCCACACTGATCTTCCTTCACTGAAGACGCTGTTGTGTATAGGACTACAATCATCTAAAAATAAGTCCTAGTGCTATTTTAAACCACTTTCATTTTTCGTCTCTATCCTTAGAAGCATTAGAGGAATGGAATGATTGCAATGAGTCATAGGATACGCCTCTTTAATAGAAAATAAATCACATTCACTGAATAACACAATGTTGATGCAAGATACAACTATAAAGAACTGTGCAAAACTCACAAATCAATCTACTGTCCAGTTGTTAACTGTGTCTACTCTGCTTCTCGTTCTGCTTTGATAGTGATACAGAAGTAGCTGAAAGCTCTGAGAGTAAGAAGGAAGCATGATGCTGCAAAATGGAACTGCTGCCAGTCACAATCCAGGGCAGTTCTATCACTATCGGCAACACTAAAGAGTAATACACGGCAAAACTAAAATAAAAATATACTGTAAACATTTGTGTGCAAATTTTAGAGCTTTCAGCTACTTCTGTACCTGGGTTAGGTTACACTTTATTGTCCCCATAGGGAAATTTGTCCTCTGCAAATGACCCATCCCTCAATGCCGCTGGGGCAACCTGTCAGGACTCGAACCCCAGACCTTATTGCTGTGAGGAGACAGTGCTAATCACTGCTCCACCGTGCTGACGTAGACTACATCGTCATAACATCAGCCTGATTTTATCATTAATCTAATTCATACATCTGTTGTTGCCTATAGGACATTATGGCCAAAGTAACATATACTTTATGCATATTTCAATATCATATATCATATGACCAAATACCTATAGACAAAACATGCTATGTAACCAGAAAAAACTTTTCAAATGCCAAACATTTTGAAATGTTACCCATAATCCAATCCCTAATTGTGTGAGAGCATTTGTATTCCTGCAGTCAGAGTGTTTTATGCCATTGCAGTTATGTGAGACCAAAGAGGAGTGTTTCTCAGAAAGATTTCTGTGGAAACGGTTGCCATGCAACAGCACAATGCTGCCATCATACAGAGTAGTAACTTCACTGTATGACTGCTCTTTTCTGAGCTCGGGCTGAGCAAGAGCACGCTCCTATTTCAATGCATCTGCATTCATTTTATACAATTGTTGTTGTTAAATTTTAAAGATAGATTATATTTTAGTAGCATTTTCTCATCAAATGCCAAGAAACTGCTTCAGTGCCAGGCTCCCCACTCAGGTTATTGTTTTCCCCACCTGTAAAACCAGCTGAAGCTGATCCTCTTAATGAAACACTGACCCTTGTCTCTCACCATTATATGCTGTCAGAGGGTTTAACCTATACTGAACCATCCCTGATACACAGCTCGTTAGCTCAATGGTTAGCTCAGCTAAAGCAACCACAGACTTCAAAGGTTTTCCGAATCTTGTTTTTACACCTAAGGGAATTCCCTGAGCTCACATCCAACTCATGAGTCACCTGCTCAAGTTTGACAGACCCACCAACACTGAGCTGTCATCCATCAGCGCATGGCTCACATGCCCAGGGTGATATGTAGCTATGTACACTAAAAATATTATCGTTTATGAATTAATCTAGAGCAGACTTAAATGAGGGAAGAAGCTAAAATGAACATTGTAGGCCAGTCGAAGCAAGGAGCTTACGCTTTCATTGTTATTATTGGCTTTACACCACTGCCTGCTAGACAAGTCACAGGTCATCATACCAGACTTTCTCCTCTCACAGTTTGATGTGGTAAAATCTGGTGACAGTTATCAGCTACCACAGAGTTAGCACAAATCTGCCTATGAAGTGAGGCTTCCTTATGGGTGTCCCTGCAGACCTCAATTGCTTCCCAGAGCTACATACAACAAACAATATATATTTATTTTTTTGGACTATTTTGAACTACACATAATTAACACGCAATAATAAATCTACACTTTCAGGCCGGCTTTCATCACAAATCTGCTGAATAAAATGTATTTGTATCATTGTCTTTTTCACAACAAGACAGCAACATGTATCTAATTGAAAACATACAGATTCCATGCTGCCATTTCCCAGTGCTTTTGCTCCGGGAAAATGTATATGTGAATGTTTTGGGCCAAGTGCTCTCCAAAACCGTGTCTTAAAGACCTTTCAGCTGAATATTTGGACCGTTTGATAAATAATAGAAAGTCTAAATGTTACTGTAAATGATTTATTCTGGAGAAGTCATGCATAACTGCTGTCTTTGGGCCAAAAAAGAGTGCACTTTGTCCTGTTATAATGATACAGCCCTTGACGTATATACTATGTGTGGTGTGTTGCAGTGTGTTTGCTCAGCTGAGGATAAAAATGATGAATCAGACCTCCACAGCTGAAGACATGAACTCTGAGCGTCCGTGTACTTAGGCCAAGGCTCTATAGTGGAGAGCCTGTCACATCGATGTCTTTGGTCTATTCACTGTCTACTCACAGGCTGCAGGGAGAACTATTTATAGTTTTGTGCATTGGTCCCTTCATTCCCGCTTAGTCTTTTTCGTCTTTCCTTTTCTCTCTTTGATAGCTGGATATTTCTGGAGTTGTATAGCTTTGAAATTGTGAGATGTAGGATGCATTATGCCACAATCTTGCTTGATTTTTCTATCATCCTTTCGCCTTTACGTCATGTGTGATGGAGTTAAGACCCAGCATTTCTCTATGGGCCTTAGGGATAGCTGCTGGTACAATGACCAGCTAGTCGCAGGCCTGACAGAGACATACTATGGCAGACAACAACTCACTCACATTCATTCACCCCAGGACAAGGAGAAATTATTTTAACATATGTATGCCTTTGGAAGGTGGGACTAAATCCGGAGTACCCAGAGAGAGGACACACACACTGGTTAAAGTTGAATCCACAACCGACTAGAAAAAAAGACAATTCTGAGTGGCCTAGCATAAAACACCACGAAAAAAGCAGTAAGTGAGAAATGCTGCGTCCAGAGCACAGTTAACAAAGGAAATCAATGAGTCGAAATACAAAGCCCACACTTCTGATGACCTTTTTAAAAAAATCACTAACCTCAGGTGTTCTCACTGAAGGAACCCACTAAGGACTTTTGAGAGCTACCTTTAGGGGCGTAAGATTGCTAAGAGGTGGTATGTTTGTGGAAAAAAAATCTACAGTGTTTTTACCACTAGGAGGGATGTGTTAAAAAATTGCATGGTGCGTTTGAATTTTAATGAGCAACATAGCTATAACATACAATTACCTGTAATACATTCACTTTGCTGGAAAACCGTAACTGTATGTAAAGGATGACTTTGGGAGGTCAGGACTGCCCTCCAATAATGTTCCTGTAGCGTTTAGGACAGTGATTGTAAACAGTGAAATATATGGTTTACTCATCCCTTATTTACCACTGTTGTGTCTTTTATTTATTGGTGCATTTCCGGTGACCTTTACATGTCTCATGGGAGGTTACATCAATTAGTCAGATTTGGTTGCATTGATGTGGCTTTATTCTGACAGACCAAAGAGGTATAATTATGGTGCCATGTTGTGTTGAAGTGATTAAACACCGTTTCATGAAAGGTTAAAGCAAATCAAAATCTACAGAAGAACCATCATTGTGTGTGGTTTTGGGGATAGTTGTGTTATTATCACATTTACTATTGATACTAATGTAAGTCTAGCAGTGCATTCAAACAGACTGTGGCACGGGTTGGTGCTGAATCCAAATATGTCTTGTATGCTTTGAGCTTTCATTTTTACAGGATGCAATAGGTGTCTGAACAGTGCAGCAGAAGCTGGGCTACTAGTGAGATACTTATTATAGCCCTAGCAACAGCTACGGGATTGGTGGATGAGGAGAGAGAGCTGAGTCGTGATTGGCTGGTGACTAGGACCGTTCAAAGCACAGAATTTCATCTGATGAAAGGTTGAGTGCAGCAGGCTGCAGCGTGAGGCTGCAGTGATGGTGGGTGGATCCCGGCTCCAGCAGCTCAGGTACCACCAGTGTGGGCCTCACTCAAATACTCACATTTTATTCTCAGCTTTTATGAGTGATATATAACCATGATATGTTGAAATGCACCATCTCATGAACATTGTAAGAATCACAGGGTGGTGTGTCCTCTGTCCTTTGGCATGGCCATAAACCCTGTTTTCTTTTGAAGTGATATTCTTTGATCTATGGCCTAATTTAGTTAATGATTAATAAAGCGCTCATTGAAACGCTTGTTTTAAAGTTCACTGATGAAGTTCGCTGTGTGTGTGTGCACATGTCTACAATGCAGCTGAACTTAATGTCTTAGATGTACCTGTATACTGACTATAAATGTGTATAGTCACTTACCAAAGTTTACCTGAGGTCAAGAACAGAGTGTACAGCATAGGCTTCCAACATGGGTCGTGGTGTTTGGTATGGCTTCCAACATGGGTCGTGGTGTTTGGTGTGGTTGCTAACATGGGTTGTGGTGTTTGGTATGGCTTCCAACATGGGTTGTGGTGTTTGGTGTGGTTGCTAACATGGGTTGTGGTGTTTGGTGTGGTTGCTAACATGGGTTGTGATGTTTGGTATGGCTTCCAACATGGGTCGTGGTGTTTGGTATGGTTGCCAACATGGGTTGTGGTGTTTGGTATGGTTGCCAACATGGGTTGTGGTGTTTGGTATGGTTGCTAACATGGGTTGTGGTGTTTTGTATGGTTGCCAACATGGGTTGTGGTGTTTGGTATGGTTGCATGGATACATTGTAGAGAGAAGAAAATAATGAATAATACAGATAACAAATAACTTTAATGGACAACAGATGGCAACCAAAGATTTCCAAAGAATACACTTGATCTGTCAGCTATGGCCACTCTTCTTAAAGATATAGGTCAAATCTGCTTTTACTTTTAGGTATTATAGGAATACTTCAACCCTTTTATTTCCATGTCACAGAAGCAAAGCTAATAATCCAAAATAATAAAACATGAACATAAAAACAGATCACTGAAAACACAAATCATTTAAAGAGAATTAAATAAAAAACAATGTTTTTATGCAATGAGTGAGAGACATGCTTCAGACAAACCTTTGCTTTGCCACAGTTTCAAAGATGACAGAGCTTGTGTTGGACTATAATGTGAATATTATAAGCAGCTGCTCAGAATTAAGCAAAAGGATGCATGATATTTCTCTGGCAAGCCATCAACTTTTATCCCAAGTTAAAAATAAAAATGGGCAGCTGTGACATACAGTGTGAGCTCATGGAGGCTGACTCATGATGGTGGCATAATTGGCATACATGAACAAGGTTGTGTGACTGACCTTAAGGCTTTTGGTTTCTCTTTTAATGTCTATCTAGCAGCATTATGAAGGCAACCCCATTCAGCAGCTTTCTGTGCTTTGCAGCAAGTTTGTTCTCTCCCTGTTGGCCATTATTGTATATTTATACAGTATGTAGGTGCTGTACACAGACATACACAGAGGAAAATGTGTTTCATCTTGCACACATGCTTGCAAGCTTAAATACTGGCAGACAACTCATTTTTGGTGAACAATGACTTGCAAATGAGGCCTATTCAAATAAGATACAGGCACAAATAAAAAGCACATACTGTACTACGGGCACAAGTGAAACACCAATAATATGGCTTTACCATATAGATATGTTATGGGTGAGAGTACAACAATACACTAGACCACCATGGACATGGCGTGTTGATCATTTTGTCATATTATTTTTTATTATCATAGCTATTAGTTTGATTCTTGTGCAACTGCTACATAATGACTCACATTCAAGATATTTTGTCACTCAGGAACAGCTAAAAGGTATAAAAACAAAAGAAACGTATACTGTCAGATATCAAATAATATGGTCCATGTTGTGAATTCATAACAGAAACATTGAGGCTTGAAACGTCACTGTTTTTCAAATGGGATAGCATGACAAGAAGTTGTTAAATACTGCTCAATCAAAATATATGAGAATCATACGTAATGTGACAAACAGCAGCAGCTAAGGTTAAGTGACGACTGGTGGAGTTTATCTTCCTTTTTTTTCTTTCATTAACAAATTAAATACACATATTGCATATCACTATAGCAACGCCCATTACAGGTCAAATGTTTACGATCACTATTTTGGTATAGCAAATTAAAACAATAGCAAAAAAAAGAAATAAATTAGAAATTAACATTAGACAAAGCCTGTTTTTTAATCATATGAATACTTAACACCCACAGTATAAGTTAATAAAGTCAAGCTACTGTATATAAATACATCACCAGCATGCACAATATTGAATAATCGATATTATTGTCATCATCTTACACTGAAGAAACAGTATAGTAGGCAAGTGCATTTAATCAAACAAACACAGAAGTAAACCACAAACTCTGTCGCTGCTTTTTTATTTATTTTTTGTTGTATATTGTTAAGTCTCTGCATTGAGTAATCTTCACCTCCAAAAGAATATCTGCTTCCAGTGACAGTTGAAGACTATTCTGTGAGATGCCCAATACACTTCAGACAGAAAAAGGGGAATACATTTGTTCTAATTTCTAAATAGCCTATAATCAAACTAGAGTTAATAACCTTTAGAATTTAGGGGACAATAATATGAAAGTTACTTTACCTTTAGGAAAGACATAAAGGGCCCTTTTCTTTACATACACATTACTACTGGATCCAATGCAAACTATTTTTGTGAAGCATTCCCATTCAAGCATTTTCTCTCTCAAGTGACTCAAATGCATCTCTATCGCGCAAAAAACTAACTTAAGCAGCTTATCTTGATAGCTCAAGATCAGTTCCTATGCCAGTGTGAGGCTGCCATTTCAATCCAACAACCACCACTTCAGGCTGATTGACATGTCAGTGGTTTTGGCAAATGTCAAAGAGAAAATCAAGAAGACAGAGGCCCCTTTCAACTGTATATATATATTTCTATATATATTTAATCACCTATCACTTTTCTTTGTATCTTTTCTTTTTAACTCATGGAAAAATAAAGAACTGCTGCTGCGGTAGTATCATCGGCAAAAGCGGCTGCCAAAGTCCACCGGCCCTTCAAAAAAATGTGTTTCGAAGTGTGGATTTCTCCGTTTAATTGTTGCCCTCCCCACCCTCGTCGTCCTGCTGGTCACTTGTCCACAGTGTCAAGTTGTCTCGCAGGAGCTGCATGATCAGAGTGGAGTCTTTGTAGGAGTCCTCGTTGAGGGTGTCCAGCTCGGCGATGGCGTCGTCGAAGGCGGTCTTGGCCAGATGGCACGCCTGCTCAGGAGCGTTTTGGATCTCGTAGTAAAAGACGGAGTAGTTGAGAGCCAGGCCCAGGCGGATGGGGTGGGTAGGCTGCATGTGCTCCTTGCTGATCTCGTGAGCCTCGTTGTAGGCCTTCTCCGATGACTCCACCACCGTAGCCCGCTTCTCGCCCGTGGCCACCTCAGCTAGGTACCGGTAGTAGTCACCCTTCATCTTCAGGTAGAACACCTTGCTCTCGTGCTGCACCTCGCTGCAGTTCTTGATCAGGAAGTTGTCCAAGAGATTGAGGACATCCTGGCACACAGCCTCCAGCTCCTTCTCAATCTTCTCCCTGTAGGCACGCACCATCTCTGTCTTCTTCTCGTTGCCGTCACCCGAAGTCTTCTGCTCAATACTGGAGATGACCCTCCAGGAAGAGCGGCGAGCCCCCACTACGTTCTTATAGGCCACAGACAAGAGGTTCCTCTCTTCGTTAGACAGGGCCTCGTTCAGCTCTGTGACCTGAAAAACAAAGAAATAAAAATAGAATGTGTTTGACCATTTAAGCCATACAATATATAATAATGGTTACAAGCTGTGTTTCAGCAATATCGACAGTCGACTCGGGAGATGAGCAATATATGTCATGAGCAACTAGTTTCCATGGAGATACATTCATTTAGTGGTCCACTAGCTCCAGCTGCCACATGGACAGCTAATGCAAAAAATACATGATATTTAAGATAGGTGGCCATGGGGGTTGGGAGCTGGGAGGGGGAGCACATTGAAGGCCTAGAGATGGCTGAAATGTTCCCACGAGCTCTGCGGGGCCAGCTGCACTGTAAGTAAAACCATCAGTCGCACAGGCTCTTCACGTGTCCCAGTGACCTTCTCTACAGCTTCTACTGACCTTTTTACCTACCCTCCCACCGTGCCTCGACATCACCCACTCAAATGCAAGCATATCTTCAGATTTTGACAGAGTAGGCCAATTAAGAACACTAGGATGCTGCCCTGCACGACAAATGCAAGGTACTTTTAACAACAAAACCTTACTTTGCTTGTTGTGGTACACAATTGGATTATTCTAATGCAATTCGGATTAGAACCACATTATAGACTATTGAGTGACATGCCTCTCCTTGATATTTTGACATTCAGTGCTCAGGCAGTGGAGAACAAACATGGCGGACAATCATCATCGTCACTGAATAGATAAAGAAAAGAGCAAAACCGATAGAGCTAGTCTTTTTATTCCGCCTGGCCAGCATTAGACATACATACATCATATAAAGGCAGCAAAGGTGGCCTCTGTGCCTCCAGGATTCCCCCTCTTATTTGAGACCCCAGCATAAGGGTCTAATGCACTGACGAGGCAGATTGTTTTAAGGATGCCCTCCCTTGCATCACCATAACTCCTGCAACCAGAAGCCTTGATGAGAAATGACTGATCAAGGATCCAAAAAAGAGAAAAAAAAATCTGTGATAAAGTAATTCAGTGTATGATTCCTATAGGCCTACAAAATATCAACGTTGATGCTGGAAGTTGTAGTTTAACCCTAGTATGACACAGCATTTTGCCACCCGGCACTGATTTACCTCAGCGGAGAATCAAGAGACCAACATTGATCTCAGTAAGGTCTAAAGAAGTTCCTGAGAGTAAGCCAGGCCACCCATGTCGACCTACCTATAGCGACAGATACTATGCTGTCTGGAGCCCAAATTCAACCCTGTCTTTATATATTTTGGATGATGCAATTGTGTGGAACTATAGCGCACCTTTAGAAAAAGAAAAAGGGGGCAACCGCCAATCTGATCATTGTGTCTCACTGCAATATGACAAAGAATATTCTAGAGACGGTGCTGCCTCTTGCGTTTGGTTTGGGCTACTGTAAGGAGCCATGCATTAAAGGCTAAACAGCACGGCTTCATGGCGCCTTTGTAAGATATTATTTAAATGAATGAATGATTGTGTTAAAATAAGAGACTGAGGGGTCAGTGGGGGAGGAGGGAGGAGGCGTAGGTGGGGGTGCAGTAGCAACCTCACATGGCTCCCGACAGCAGCAGCATTAGCTTGTAAAAATTGGGCGTAAAGGAGGAAATGGGAGGTGGGTTGCTATAAAGGAGGGGAGAGCGTGAAATGCTCCAGCTTTTTATACGAGACAAGAGAGCCGTCCAGTAGGGGTCCCATAGCTGCCTCTGTAATACGGCTTCACTGAACGACACCGCGGTCCCACCGAAAGGCACCGCCCAAAAAGTAGCTATAGACGGGGAGGAATCTAACTCGGAAAATCGGGGTTGTCGACGAATCAGCCATGAAACCATGAATGGCCATACTAAGAAAATGGCAATATATCGTGAGCTGGTGGTCTAAAGATTATCGGTCAAACCGTGATGGCTACACTTCATTCATACACGGGAGAGTAATCGGAGTGATCAAATGGTTTCCAAAGGACTTACCGATTTCATAGCGGCCGCCATGTCATCATATCTCTCAGCCTGCTCCGCCAGCCTGGCTTTCTGCACCAGCTGCTCGCGATCAACCATTTTTGCGTTGGGATTTGGTTGCTTTGTCGAGCCTGCTCTATTCGGGTAGTAGTATCGGGGAGGGTGAAAATGGCCGTTATTGAATGCAGTGAAATCCTAGGCGCACCTCACGCTGCAGCTGTTCCCTGCTGTCTGTCTGTGTGCTCGGCTCAGACGGGACACCTTCTCCTCGCCCTCTCCCTCCCTCCGCACGCGCTCTTCCACGGCTGCGTCATTGCTCGGGAGGGTGGGAGTCGGTGCCAATGATGTAACACACGCCGTACATGGGCACCAGTGAGTGGGGCCAGGCAGGAGCGCACGGGAGCAGCAGCAGAGGTGCACAGTGGGGTTGTGGGATATGGAGTTCCCGGGGAGTTAATGTATATGACCCGGGTGTGTCCAGTAAAAATCTTCCGAAGGGTGGTTACAGTTGGCAATTATTAGGTCAGGTTTTGTTAGTGGTACGCCTACATACACACAGGTGTAATCAAATCGAAATGAATGTGTATGGGGGACGAGAAATAGGCTATCATTGTTACTGCTGTCTGTATTACATACTCTGATTTATAAAGCCATGACTTTTTTTATTAATACACCTAGTGGGCCCAGATCCTGAGGAAGCTAGGTACTAGGCTATTGGGTCAATTAGTAACCTGACTGATATTCTGCAGGTTTGTGTTTCTGGGTGAATCCTAAGATATTATATTCTAATTTGTATGTTATTGTGTTTTTGACTTTAATTTGTGTCATTTTGGTATGAACTAGCCTATGTGTGCATTGCCAGAAACACTTGATTCTGACTCCAAATAGGCCTATGGGCATGTATTATGGTTGCAACCCGAATGCTGGTACTTGGAGCACAAGGCATGGTTTTAAATCTTAGGCTAATGTTTTATGCACAGCAGTAGCTCTCTAAGGAGTGCCCCTGATCTGAAACCTGAGATCACAGCACTTCCTGTTCTCAACAATACTCAAGGCCAAATGCTCCTGTGGGAAGACAGGGCACAGATCAGATCAGGTCATATGAGTTGT
The DNA here is from genome assembly GCA_036025475.1 of Philypnodon macrostomus. NCBI lineage: Eukaryota > Metazoa > Chordata > Actinopteri > Gobiiformes > Eleotridae > Philypnodon > Philypnodon macrostomus. The sequence continues at coordinate 29,713 of JAVQKC010035490.1, forward strand.
AATCATGTATGTAACACACACTGTACCCAACAAAACATGCCAGGAGGTTTCGAATCGAGACATTTTTATTTACGTTTTCTTTTTTCAATCCATGATCTTGAGAATAGCTCCCTCTTCTGGTTTAAAACAGATAGTGTCAAAGCATGACAAAACATTTATTGCAAACGTCAAACTCACGTGATGGGTCCAAGTATTGAATATAGTCCCTTTGCAAAAAGTATCAATGACCAATATTTATTGCTAGTAATAATAGAATGATTAATACTACCCATAAATGTAAATAGACAAACTTAAGACAAAATGTTTATTACCGGAG